>KZ806878.1:141434-156020 GCA_000696205.2 Oncopeltus fasciatus
TTAATAATATTAATATTAATAACTTGTTATACTAAAAGGGTTACTGATTATGAGCTTCATGTCTGTGAAGGATGGATCCGGCTGAGTATTTGTGAGCTTGTAAATCTAATGTGCCTTACTTTACTAGAAAATGAATCCTTGTTTATAATTTAAACATTTATGTATATGCTTTACTGACTTCTCTGCTAGTTGAGCCCAAATCCTACCTCGTCTTAAACTTCTCCCAAGGGGTCTCCTAGCCTCCCAGGCTGCAAATTAAGTGACACAACCAGCGGGAAGCAGGTAGAAAGTAATAATTTTTATGGAGACCCATACCAGGGAACTTTTAATAACAGTTGAGATACGTTTAATATAATTTACAAATATTATTATAAAGAAAACGTTTAAGCCATAGCAGGGCTCAAACTCCCGTTTCCTGATCACAAGCCAGTGGCACTGCACTGACCTCTGCACTACATGAGCCCTAATCTTGTCACATCAGAAACTTCTCCTTAGAGGTCTCCTAGCCTCCCAAGTGTGTGAATTTATTTGTCACAAGAGGTGGGAGGTGAATTGAAAGCAGTAACTTTTTTATGACCTTTACCATTGGTATGGGAACTTTTAATTAAAATAGTGTGGAAAAAATTCAGTGACAAATCCTATCAGTAAACAGTGTCAAAAATAAATTTTTTTTCCAAAAACAAGAGCAAAGTGATGAATTATCCATGGCCTCAAAAGAAATAATTTACTAGGCAATCAGTACTTACATACAGTTCAAAATATTGAACTACACCTGAAACACAAGATCAAGTCCTCCTCAGATTTGTGAGAAAAGTGTCGAATTTATGGCAGATTATGAGAACAGGGTGTCTGAAGAGGAAGAATAAATGTAAAGCTAAATTCTACTTTTAAGAACATTGATGTGTGCTCATTCTTAAGAGTATCTAGACTTCATTGGGCAGGTCATGTTGCTTGAATGTATTATCATGGCAGGTGTATGGTACTAGGCAGGTTGGATGTCCATGATTCTGCTGGGAAGATTTTTTTACTGACAATGCAAGATCTTGAGTTAGTCAATAACTAGACCAATAATTTTTAAAATTATTTAAAAATATTAATACTCTCAAAATAGAATAATATAGCACTCGGGAATTATAGCAATGGAGAAAATTAAACTTAATAAATAATGCAATTAAAAACAAATACATCTGTGTATGTGCNTATATTAGCTTGGAGAGCCAAGGGCATGAATACTTCTTCTTTTTTTCTTTTTAATATAGTGCCTTAAACTGAAATACTATTAATGACAAATAAATCTCTTATTTTCAACTAAAAATTCATCTTTCAAATTTTTAATTACAAAAAATTAAATTAGATTTATAAATTAAGATGAATGCATTAAATATTTCAGATTCATTTGATGTTTAACTAATATTTTCCTTATATGAATTTTAAACACAATAAAATTATAACAAAGAATGATATTCATTTCGGTTAGAAATTTTTAATAATATATAACAATGAAACAATACAAGTAATTTATTAACTTTATAGGGAAAGCTACATTTAACATGCAATCAACTAAAAATAAAATAAATAAATCAAACTAATAATAGTAATAATAAATAACACTTAGTGAAAAATATTAGTGTAACATCATATAACATATATTACATGATAGCATAATTTAACAAAATGCAAAACATATCTACAAAAATTAAATGATAAAAGACCATGCAATTTCTATGGGGAAATAACTAAAAACCTAAAAATGATCAAGTATAAAATAAATAATTTTAATGTTAATAATAGGACAAAAAAAATCAGAGCAAAGCTATCTAAGCTATATCTAATAGGTCACTGCAACAATAAACAAATGTTTATTCTTCTTTTCAATGAATTTCAAAGTTATGGCCTTAATCCATTTCAGCCAGTAATTATTGACTATAAGTAATTTTAAACCACACAGGGGACATTTTCACTTATAATGGTTTATTCTATTTTGCTGGATAAAAATTTCCATGTATTCTGAATGTATTACCACACCTATTCAACTGCTGTAAATTTTAGTTAATTAACTATGAAGGAAAAATATATGTGAACAGTATTTTTTTAAAAACAAAATAAAAACAGAAATGTTTTATTTATTCCAAGTATGTAATTTCAAGTAGTAGTTGTTTTTTATTGATCAAATCTCCCTCTTTGCCATTCTGTAAACTGTTCCTCTTGGCTATTTTATTTTGAAAAAGATAACATGTAATCCAGCCATCTAGCTGCTTTTAGAAAAATACAACAGGAGGATAGATCCACCACTAAATTGAAAATATGGACCTAGACAAATTCAGTGTTTGTCAGTTGTCCACTGCTGAGTAACAATTTTGATTGTAATCTGGTTCAGGAAAATATGTTTCTTACGTTACATTCCAAGATATATGCATATAAAACCAGAATAAAAATAACAATAGACAAGAAGTTTTTTTGGTAGGAAATTTAACTTACTCAATCAAACATTATTGCCAACTGCAGGACTAAGCATTAATGTTTATTGATACAAAAGCTTTAAACTTCATAAAATATAAAGTTAAAATGTTTTTAATTGTAAATAACTATATCTATAAGGTAAATAAGGTTATTCAAAAGAATTATGTGAATTATTCAAAATCTAGCATAGATTTATTTAACAGGAAAACCACTGACACCATACAATACAATACAATACAATACTGACTATAAATTTATTTTTTTTTTTTTCTAAAATTTACAAAACACCAAGAGAAAAACAAACAAAATTTGCATACATAAGTTCTAAAAATATGCAAGGTCATAAAATTAACTGGGTGTTAAGCATATAGAATAAAATCCAATATTGAGATTCTTTTAAATATATTATTATTATTTGATCACCCTCATTTGCATCCTTGACAAATTTACTTACCTTAATTGCTACATAATGACAATATATATGAGAGGTCCCCTTGTTTTCTTAGAATACCTAAGTGTACTCTCACGTATTCTGTTTATTAATAATTTATAAGATAGAATTAATTAACGTAAAACCTTAGAAAGCACCATTTGCATATTTAATTAATCGAACTGATATAGCACATTATATTATATTTTTAGAATACATTATAAGAATTATACACTATTAAAAATTTATTTGGGAAACTTAAAATTAAAGTTTAACAGATTGTTAATTAAATAAAGTTATTGAGACTGATAAATATGCTAATTATCTTAATTAAACAAAACATAAATTTTGTAACCAATTTGCCTTCAAATGGCTAACACCGAACCATGCTACTACACATAGCACATAATGTGAGTGTTAAGCTTAACTTTGCATCTGATCGTTAAATCTAAAATAAATTGTAATTTATTGGTATATTATTAACTATATAATACATTATTGACTACTAAGGGGAGGAGGTAGGGGTTTAAATAATGCATGTTATAAATATTGGAAACAGCAGATAACATGAAACATACCATCACAAAAAGTTATTTGCTTTAAGAATATATTGAAGCTTGAGTCAGAATTGGCATAACACGAGCAGAAGTATGTAAATAGAGGAAGATAGAGGAATGAGCCTGTTCTAAATAAAAAAATAAGATAAAAAAGTAGTAGATAGAAGCTCGCAAAAAAGAATAATCGTTCATAAATCCTATTAAAGCAAGTGACAAAGGTATTGGTTAAGTGGCTGAGCTATAGAAAATTCAACATGACACATATCCATATTATAAACAATTAGAAAAATTAAATTCAAAAATAAAACAAGGTTTTTATGAGGAAACAACTATTTATATATCGGTCAGCTGACAGGTAAAATGTTCCAAGTAATAAATGGTTTATGATTAATAAGTTCATCTTCATACAATTAATATTAAAACAGTAAAGCCAAATTAATAATCATTAAATATTCAGGAATTAAATTAAATTTACCATGATAAAAAAATCTACTCTACTAATACTCAAATAATTTAAGTATCATTACTGGTATATAATAAGTAAATATCAATATATAATACAGATATTTAAGTAGCTACTATACTGTTTTACTTTCAAATTGTGTTAAGGGGCTAATTTGTTCATAAACCAATTATTACTTATTCTAAGGGTGATGCAGGTTAGCTAATTAGGTTAAGCTACATAAAATTAATAAGCTTAACTAAAAAGAAAAAAGTTTCAGGCAATTTTCATCAAATATAAAATAAAAAAATGTAAAGCATTCAATTAATGTCAAAATTTTTTAAATTAATCATCATGAACCAAAAATGTTGTATTGGTTCTATTTTGGCACTATTTTAAAAAATGGCTCACTAACTATATTATAGCAAGATCACCAAACTCATANTTCTTTTTTTCTTTTTAATATAGTGCCTTAAACTGAAATACTATTAATGACAAATAAATCTCTTATTTTCAACTAAAAATTCATCTTTCAAATTTTTAATTACAAAAAATTAAATTAGATTTATAAATTAAGATGAATGCATTAAATATTTCAGATTCATTTGATGTTTAACTAATATTTTCCTTATATGAATTTTAAACACAATAAAATTATAACAAAGAATGATATTCATTTCGGTTAGAAATTTTTAATAATATATAACAATGAAACAATACAAGTAATTTATTAACTTTATAGGGAAAGCTACATTTAACATGCAATCAACTAAAAATAAAATAAATAAATCAAACTAATAATAGTAATAATAAATAACACTTAGTGAAAAATATTAGTGTAACATCATATAACATATATTACATGATAGCATAATTTAACAAAATGCAAAACATATCTACAAAAATTAAATGATAAAAGACCATGCAATTTCTATGGGGAAATAACTAAAAACCTAAAAATGATTAAAAATGTTTAACAAGTTTGTCAGTCATGTTTTAAATATAAAAATTTGTTAGCACAATATGTATAATGTTTTAATTTATAAAAAGATAATTTATTAAATAATTATTTACATCAATTATTACAAAATGGAATATTAATTATTGATACATGGATTTGTTAGCAATATTTGATTCATTCTGAGTGTCCATTTTTCCACATATAAAATATTTCATTTGTTTTTCAAGTCATGAATTTAGTTGGATCTATTGCTTAAATATTGTCTTTATGTTTATTACCTAATAATAAAAACAAACATATTTCTTTGCTTATATGATTTAAAAGCAACAAGGAAAACTTAAGACCAGTTATTCTTAAGATAAAGATGAAATACTAATAATAAGTAAAAAATAGAACGATTTATTTTTACACATATTGTTATTGTTTTCCTAAGCATTTCATATCGCATTACTAATAATTACTTCAATTTTATGTAATAATAATGTAAATCATAAAATTTTTTTATTTTTCTCATATTTTTCTTACAGCATTGCATTTAAACAGCCCTGAAGATGGCTTACAATGTAGGGAAAAAATACATTTTTTTTAAATTGTATTTTTTTGGATCAACCTTGACCAAACCCCAACAAATTCTCTACCAATAATCTCCACAGTCAAAAGCTCTATACAATTTATTTACTTAGAAATATTATCATTTTTTTTACTATTAACAAAACCTAAAAAAATGTTAGGAAAAAAAATTTTTTTTTTCAATTAGTTTTCAAGATATTTTTCCTATTTCGAACTTTAAAATTGTTCTTTAAAACTTCCATGGTTTGAGTCAATTTTAATACTTTCTTCTTCCAGGTTGGACTGTGTCTCTTTATAAATCCAAGATTTTAACAAAGCTTTCACTCATATTGCGGAAACCAGTAGTTGACTTCTACTTATTGTTTATTGGAGGATTTACGGCGCTCAACTGCTGAGGTTATCAGCGCCCTCCATATTTAATGAATAAAATCAACTTTAAGTTGATCTTGACACAGCAAGATGAGCTAAAACTTGATTTTGGTAAATAAAGAGAGTCCATTATGGAAAAATAAAATAAAAATACTATAAAACTTATTCAGTATTAATAAAAGTATGGAATGTTAGAATTATTTATTTTGAATTGTACCATATGGGTCCCCTACATTTCATTTAATGCTGAACTTTAAAACACAGATACTGGTCATAATTATTAAAAACCTTTGATTATAAATAATTAATGAAGTAAAATGAAATGAAACAATTAATGAAGTCAGACACATTCTTTTCGTGTATCTATACTCATATAGGCAAATTAAGTGAGTGGTATATTGATTCCTGTGCTTCAGTTCACATAACACAAATTTAGAGAATCAGGCAAAAAAAGGACATGATCAACCCAATCAAGATTTAAGCAGCTAACAATGAACAAATTGAGACCAAACAGGTGAGTGAAATTGACCTCAACCTCTCTGTGGTCAAGGAAACTTTAATAACTATAAAGGCTCACAATGTCCATTATGCCCCAGACTTAAAATTAACTTACTCTCAGTCAGTTAAATGGCCAAAAAGGGAAATAAAATTGTATTTAACAAAAGTGGGGTAAAGGTTTTTAAAACATATGAAAAACTGACTGGCTTGGCCTCTATTGATAATGGTATTTATAAGTTGAACAAAGAGACAGATGAAGAAAAAAAAAATTTTATGTCGTTATGAGCCCAAAAGAATTGTAGCATTGGTGCTTAGGCCAGCTAAGCAGGAAGAATATGCATCTATTAAAAAACATGGCCAATGGAGTTGACAGTTTCGTGACTTCTGATACAAAATGAAAATATGTATATCTAGTAAACAAGCTTTCTTACCATTTAAGAAGAGTAAGTTTTCATCTAAGAAGCCACTGGATCTTGTACATACTGATCTGTATGGTCCAATGGAAACTGTCCATTGGTGGAAGTAGATACTTCTTTATATTAGTGAATGATTACTCAAGGTTGTATTTACTTTTTGGAGAATAATATAATCTGTTGGAGATAATATTATCAAGTCAGCCAATAATTCAACTGTCTTTGCTCTGTTAATGGTAAAGAACATATCAATAATAAGTTCTCCAATATTCTCAAAGCTATAATCAATCAAAGTATCCAGAACCAGACAACAGTTCCATACACGCCTCAACAAAACGGTGTGGCGGAACATGCAAACAGAAAAATGGTAAAAAGGCTCATGGTTTGCTTCAGAATTCCGGTCTCCCTGAGACATATTGGGCAGAAGCTGTATCCATAGCTGAGTATTTAAACAACAGTAGTCTATCAAAACCTCTCAATGGCGTGATATCTAATGAAGGCTGGTTTAAGAGGAAGCCTAATCATCATCATAGATTGTTTGCCTGTGAAGCGATGACACACATTCCAAAAGAAAAAAAAGAAAAACAAACTTGATCCTGTATCCCAGAAACTGATATTTGTTAAGTATTGCAATCATATGAAAGGCTTATGTATCCTATTACTAAAAAGGACACTGTAAGTAAGGATGTTGTCTTCCTTGTAGAAAAGATGCTATAAGAAACACTGAATGAGTCTGAACATGTCAATAATGAGATAATCATTTACTTGGAAATGAATAAAGAGACCAAAATTTTTTAACCAGAAGAAAGGGTTCTTTTTTTTTATTTACTAATGCAGAAACAGCTGAATTGATGGTACAAGCAACAAGAACAAGCAGGGACATCCAAAGGAGTGCCTTAGACAGGGGAAGAAGTTTCATCATGAATGAGACTGCGCGATAATTCTACACTGAGGAAATCAGACCAGTATTTATTCTTAACTGTTGCAGATGACCCTTCCAACTTCAAAGAAGCAGTAGAGTCACCTGATGCTGTCAAATGGAGGTCAGCGATGGGGGATGAATACTCAGGCTTGATTGACAACAAAGTTTTTGTTTTGATCTGAGCTCCCAAATGGTAAGAACCTAATTGACAATAAGTGGGTGTTCAGGAAAAAGTTAAATAGGTGCCACAGCACAGACCCCTGGGCTAAAAATAGACAATCAAGGAACAGTGCAATTAATTAAAAATCTTAATTAAAGAATGAAGGGTTAAGGACGATAGGGCATGTTCCAAGAGAAAGATAATTAACAGACTTATATACCAAAGTTTCACAAGAAATCAGATTTATGAATCTCTGTAACTAATTAGATATTATAAAACTTCATCAAGGGAAAGTGTAGACGTGAGAACAAGTTTTATCATATTTGTTGTATATAATAATATTTATATTCTCTTTCATTATCAATAATTATCAGTATTGTATGACTGGGCATGTGCTAGTAGTTGAGTAGCTCACCGTGATGTTTGCCCATGTTAAATTAATTAAAAGTATTTTGTGTGAAATAGTTTTCCCAGGGTTTCAAACTTTATTTATATAATAAATAAATAAATTAAAAAATAAATTTAGTCTCTTTATTTTAAAAATTACAGATACTAGAGTGCATACATACATACAAAATACATACAACATATATACACACACACACTCACATTCTTTTGTTTTTGGCTTTATATTATAAAGTCTTGAGGAATCTTTAGCCACTTCATGTGACACATTTATTCACACATTTGGATAAAAGATAGTATAGTTTTTCCAGGAGAAGAGTGATCAATCCTGCTTCAACCCCCACATTCCTTGGAGGATTTGTGTTTTTTCTGTGAGGGTTTACTCCTTTAGATGAGTTTTCACCTGTAGACTGACAGATCTCCTGGAGGAGAGAGGGAACATCATCCTTTTTTATTTCACTAGGTAACTAGTAGTTCAATGGGGGGATGAGGATACAAACCCAGTACATTTATCCTTTCCATCTTACCATGGGCACCCCCACATACAATTTATTTACTTAGAAATATTATCATTTTTTTTACTATTAACAAAACCTAAAAAAATGTTAGGAAAAAAAATTTTTTTTTTCAATTAGTTTTCAAGATATTTTTCCTATTTCGAACTTTAAAATTGTTCTTTAAAACTTCCATGGTTTGAGTCAATTTTAATACTTTCTTCTTCCAGGTTGGACTGTGTCTCTTTATAAATCCAAGATTTTAACAAAGCTTTCACTCATATTGCGGAAACCAGTAGTTGACTTCTACTTATTGTTTATTGGAGGATTTACGGCGCTCAACTGCTGAGGTTATCAGCGCCCTCCATATTTAATGAATAAAATCAACTTTAAGTTGATCTTGACACAGCAAGATGAGCTAAAACTTGATTTTGGTAAATAAAGAGAGTCCATTATGGAAAAATAAAATAAAAATACTATAAAACTTATTCAGTATTAATAAAAGTATGGAATGTTAGAATTATTTATTTTGAATTGTACCATATGGGTCCCCTACATTTCATTTAATGCTGAACTTTAAAACACAGATACTGGTCATAATTATTAAAAACCTTTGATTATAAATAATTAATGAAGTAAAATGAAATGAAACAATTAATGAAGTCAGACACATTCTTTTCGTGTATCTATACTCATATAGGCAAATTAAGTGAGTGGTATATTGATTCCTGTGCTTCAGTTCACATAACACAAATTTAGAGAATCAGGCAAAAAAAGGACATGATCAACCCAATCAAGATTTAAGCAGCTAACAATGAACAAATTGAGACCAAACAGGTGAGTGAAATTGACCTCAACCTCTCTGTGGTCAAGGAAACTTTAATAACTATAAAGGCTCACAATGTCCATTATGCCCCAGACTTAAAATTAACTTACTCTCAGTCAGTTAAATGGCCAAAAAGGGAAATAAAATTGTATTTAACAAAAGTGGGGTAAAGGTTTTTAAAACATATGAAAAACTGACTGGCTTGGCCTCTATTGATAATGGTATTTATAAGTTGAACAAAGAGACAGATGAAGAAAAAAAAAATTTTATGTCGTTATGAGCCCAAAAGAATTGTAGCATTGGTGCTTAGGCCAGCTAAGCAGGAAGAATATGCATCTATTAAAAAACATGGCCAATGGAGTTGACAGTTTCGTGACTTCTGATACAAAATGAAAATATGTATATCTAGTAAACAAGCTTTCTTACCATTTAAGAAGAGTAAGTTTTCATCTAAGAAGCCACTGGATCTTGTACATACTGATCTGTATGGTCCAATGGAAACTGTCCATTGGTGGAAGTAGATACTTCTTTATATTAGTGAATGATTACTCAAGGTTGTATTTACTTTTTGGAGAATAATATAATCTGTTGGAGATAATATTATCAAGTCAGCCAATAATTCAACTGTCTTTGCTCTGTTAATGGTAAAGAACATATCAATAATAAGTTCTCCAATATTCTCAAAGCTATAATCAATCAAAGTATCCAGAACCAGACAACAGTTCCATACACGCCTCAACAAAACGGTGTGGCGGAACATGCAAACAGAAAAATGGTAAAAAGGCTCATGGTTTGCTTCAGAATTCCGGTCTCCCTGAGACATATTGGGCAGAAGCTGTATCCATAGCTGAGTATTTAAACAACAGTAGTCTATCAAAACCTCTCAATGGCGTGATATCTAATGAAGGCTGGTTTAAGAGGAAGCCTAATCATCATCATAGATTGTTTGCCTGTGAAGCGATGACACACATTCCAAAAGAAAAAAAAGAAAAACAAACTTGATCCTGTATCCCAGAAACTGATATTTGTTAAGTATTGCAATCATATGAAAGGCTTATGTATCCTATTACTAAAAAGGACACTGTAAGTAANCCAAAACCTCCCAATTATACACATATGAATGATTGCATTTGTGTGTACATGCACATGGTAAAATATTTTTATGAATTTAAAATAATCACTAAAACAGTAAATATTTAAAATTTTAAAAACAATTTAATATTTAAATAGTAAAATAATTTAATTCATCAGCTTGAAAATGGCTAAATAGGCTTTTAAAAAATTTAATAAATTTTCTGCACCATTAAGGATCAGACAATTATATTGACCACTATATCCTGAGAAATTAAAAAAAAAAAAAATAAAAGTAGACAAAATTGTATATTATAGAATACTAATAATTATGGCCATTCAAATCCAACTAGTGGAGTATAGTGTGTCCTTTTGACAAGAAAATAATATAAACAAAAAATTGAATTACTAGTATGGCATGCTGATGATGGGTCCTGAGACGAGCATGTATTAAATGAAAAGTGAAATTTTTTATTATTCTTCTTCAAACATTTTAGGCCTTACAAACCTTGAGTGACTTTAATATCTAAAAAAAAAAATCTTTAAAAAGATGTGTAAGCTATTGAGAAAACAATGAGAATGTTCCACCACAAAATACTAGCCCAAACCATGAGCAGACTACCAATCTTGTTACTATAACTTTAAACAAACCCAATGTTATTTCATAGTGTTATTTAATCTACATGATCTGTGAGAATACATAGATTCTTAAAGTAAAGTGTAGAAAAACCAGTCACATCTGGCAAGTAAACTTAAAATTAAATTTAATAGAAAATTCCGTAAACACTTTTAAGTAAAACTTAAAATGTTCTGAAAAATATAACCCATGAAAAACAACAAAAATATTTGTTTTAAAATTTGTATTTTTATTATTTGTTATATTCACACAATCATACAAATAAACCATGCTTATAAAGTCTGTCCATAACTCTAGTGTCAATATAATTTGTCAAGTTTTAGGAAGGGAAACTTTGAGAGAAAAAGAACAAATAATAAGTGAGCATCAAATTAAAAAAGAAAATAAGTGGTACAAAATCTAACAACTTAGTGAGTGCTTACTTGGTCGTTGTCTTTTCTCTCCAGAAGGTGGCTTTTGCTGATGAGGAGGCCTGGGTGTCCTTTTAGGGGAACGGTTTTCTGTTGGACCTGTGTTTGGCCCAGCTGATTGAGATCGACCTACAAAAGGAATATTAAAGAGAAATGATTCCATTAATTATTGGTCAAGAGGAAAGGGGGTTTTACAAAAAAACCAAATTGTATTAATTAATTATAAAAAAAATTAAAATATCATAAGTGTAAAATATAATTTGTTAACAATTATGTTCTATAACATTTTTATAAAAAACGAAATTCCATCAATATGGAAAAAATATGGAATTTTTTTTATCAAATATGTTTAATAATGTATCACTCCCCATGATAAAATTCAATAAGTGACATGCACTTTTAACTGACTAAATAAAGGACTGTTACAGAACCAATCTGAACCACTGTGCCGACAAACAAATATACATATACTGAAGTCAGGAAACTTGATTTTTTTATTTATAAAATCAAAAGAAAGGAAAAAAATGAAAACATAGATTATGATCATTTTACTATAATAATATTCCATGGTAATATAAGGGATGAAGTTATTAAAAATTAGAAACCAACCCCACCATAAACCAGCATTTTTGCAAGCTACTAAAAATTTTAAGNTATAAAAATATAAATTTTTAAACTTCATTTTGGGAAAAGTATTTTTTAGTAAAGCAGCTTATGGAAAATGATTCCTTTCCAATCCCAAAAACACTCAGCTTCACCTTCATTAGTGCTGACACTAAGCAGTCTGAGCCTGAGCTTTACCACCATCGGAGAAGTTTCTCCGTGCTTTGACCACAAACATTTTTACACATTATTGTCATAAGTGACCCAAATTTAATTAACTGTAATTAACCATTTCAAGTTTTAAAAGTGGCTTGATTTAATAGTGTTTAAGCAAAGATTCACAAATTTTTCTATGTTAATTTATGTAGAACCCACTTATTGAGCTTGGAAAAATCTCCTGAATTTAATTATAAAATTACTACCATTATTTTATATTGGAAATCATGTACCACCTCTTCCTCCACTAACATGATTATGAACAATTTTAATTTTTGTCCTAAGTGGTTTTTATTGTTTTATCTTTTATAACATTATTATATTCTGTTTAAAACCTAAAAGTTAATACTTGAAGTGATCTGTATATTTTAAGTGATCTATATCTGTATATACAGTTTTTATTTATCATTCACTTATGATAAATAAAAACTTATGGCGTCTATTAAAAAAAAAAAAAACTGTTTTTCAATCAAATATTTGTATAATTATGTCATTGATAAAAAATACAATTAATACTCAAAGTATAGTCCATTGTTATCTACTGTAATTAGCTTTCTGCTGCCAATTGCTAGATCCCATATTGGTACCATTCCTTGGGAGGCTGTCAAAGAACTCTTGGATTGCAATTGCAACTTCTGCAAAATTATAAAATTTTTTGCATTGAAGAAAATGGACCATGGATCAAATAAAGAAATAATCAGATGGTGTAAAGTCTGGACTATATGGTGGATGAGACAGGAGTTACATAAAGTTATTTATGTATGAGACAGGAGACACATAAAGTTATTTAAACTTTTCCTTTGCTCAATGGGAAGTGTGAGGAAGATAATTATCTTGTTGTAATAAAACTCATTTTCAGTTAATCAAAGAAGTATAACTCTCAGCCAATGTTTCAAATTGTTTGCAGTAGAGTTAAGAATTCATAAAACATCCATCAGAAACAAATTTGTGATGAGCAACACCATTAAAATTCTAAAAAATTTAAAGGATGGATTTTTTCCCCCTTCAAATTGGCCCCTTGTAGTAACCGGAAAAGCAGTTTTACCATGATATATCCATTGCTTATGCATATTCAGATTTTGCCAGAAAATCTACTTTTCATCACAGGTAACAATTTTCTAGTAAAATAAAAAAGTTTTGCGTAATTAACCTTAATGAACTCCCTTATGCAATGCTGTATTATGAGTATGTACTAGGTACAGAACTAAAATGAATTGAACTCAAATTTTGCGATTCACCAATAAAGTTTTATAACCTTATTTTATTTACAACCCTTAGGCCTTAGCACTACGAAGGGAAAAAACTGTAGCTAACAAAAATGTGTAGTTTTTAATATATATGTCACATAAAAAGTAATGAAAATTGTCATCAGATTAGATTTGGAGTTTAGATTCCTTAAAAAATTAGTTTTTTTTTTCTTAACTCTTTATTCTCTACTCAATTCATCAAAATGATAGATCAAAAGTAAATAGCTAAATAAAATAATAAATAATACAAGAGTTTATAAAAATATCTGGACAAAATATATTAAAAAATTAGTACTTAAATTGATTGGCTTAGCTTTTTTCTTCTTTTTCATTTCTTTACATGAAATATAATTTCAGGAGCATTTTTACTTGCCTCCTATGAGTTTCAGCTTTTCTAAAAGAGGGTTCTTTTAACAACATTCTCTCATAAATGACAAAAGAAAAAGAAAATCCACAGAATAGAAATATTTTGTTTTGTGAGTTAAAGAAAGTTTTAACTTTTAATAGAGGAAATCTTTAACCAAAACAATGACATGAAATATCCTGAATCTGTGCTTTAATCCCAAAATACTACCTCACCCACATTTATTTTTCATTTAAACCTTTTATATCAAGATATATTTGACAATTCTTACAGTAAATTTTGTCACTGTAGCCAGTACAGTACCTAAGTTATAACATTTTTCTTAGATCAGAAAATCTGTTAAGAGATTGAGAGAACAAGTTTTCAGCCAAAAAGTTGTCATCATTTCTTCATATCCTTGAATTTTCTTATCTTCAATAGCTATTTAAATGACTTCATAAGCTCTGAAACCCTCTTCAGTTTCTTATAGTTTATTATGGTCAATGAATGAAAGTAAGGCTATATACGCAATATAATTGCTTAAACCATGAG
>KZ806878.1:249005-261106 GCA_000696205.2 Oncopeltus fasciatus
TTTTTTTTTTTTTTTTTTTTTTTTTTTTTTTTTTTTTTTTTTTTTTTTTTTTTTGTTAAGCAAGATATATTTTATTTCTCAGAATATTTCGAATTTTGGCCAACGTTCGTTTGAATGAAATAAACATAATGTTACAAGTATGAGAATAATTTTTCTTTAAAGTAGAAAAAAATCTGTGCATATATATGGTGATTAGGAACAGGTGGGATAGAGAGTGCATTGTACACACAAAAAAAATATCACAAGGAGTAAATTTTTCCTCGCCCTTAGTTGGTGAGGAGTGAGGAGAGACTATCAATACCATATATATATATATATATGTGTATATATATATATATATATACATTTTTTTTTTTCCAAATTCTACATCTGTTACATACCAACCCATTCAAACGAACTAGGGATTAGTGCCACTGGACATTACTCTCTCTACGCGATTTATGTTTTGTCAATGGGATGACTCATTTATTTCACTAAATGTAATTCTGAGCGTCAATGAAACTGCTAAATTTTAATATAATAATATCGATAAAATAAAAATTAAAAGAAATATACTTCATTAAAGATGTATTAAGCAATTTATTAGAAGATTAAGGGAAGTTTTTTCAATGTTTGAACAAATACAGGAGGGAAGAGACTAATTAGGCTCTGGAAGAGTTAAAGGAATACGGCCCCAAGTGAGTTCTTTAATTCCTTTTAAAGGGAAGAAAAGTTTGTTGGGAACACGGCTAGGTTTGCTTAGATATTCCCCTCAAGGTATAAAACAAAGTTAGCTTCCAACCAAAATGTTTTACACGAAGATTAAAAGGAGGAGTTGGTCACAGAGAACTCTCTCTGGGGTTTGCTGATTTTTCACCGAACAGACATTTAAGGAACTTATTTTGCGCATAAGATAATTTCTTATATATTCTAAAGGATATGGGCTTCAATGAGATGAACAATTTTGCATTAAATATTTTATTGTTGTTAAATTAAATTTATTTACCTACAAATATAAAACCTTTTTGACTATTTATACTTCGAACTTCCACACATTCCAGCCTTATTTTAAAATATTATATTGCTTTTAAAATTTGACGTGTATTTTCGATTATTTTTATAGCTTTATTTCAGTTAGTAGTTTATATTTATAAAACACTGTTCGTCGTCAGTTATAATCAGGCATCGACAGGCGTAAGTGATGTCCTATAGACCAATCCGAGTGCATTTTAGTAGTTGGAAGTGTGTCATCGCCTCCAAAACACTTCGAAATATGTTAAGTCGTCGTCTTTAAAACCATCACTAGAACACGAGTTTCTTCTTTTATCACATAGTATTGTAATGGGAAACTAAATGTTAGCCGAATAAGTTATTTTAAACCTCCTGCTAATTAAGAAGTATTTTTCTATCAATTATAATCTTTGTATAGATATATATTAAGTTGATATGCTTTCCTATAATTTTAATATTTTTCATGTACTAAAATTTTTATGGTACCCTTTCATGAAAAGGCATTTGTATTTCATAAAACTGAAGTGATGATTCGGCAAATTTTCCTTTGACCTTATTTCTAAAAGAGCTAAGGCTCTTAGTATTAAAGTTTTATTAAAATAAAATAATATATAAACAAACTAAAGTCAAAATAGAAAAGCTACTTTCTACAATATCATAACAATGCTAATTAACAAGACTATTCTGGTGCATACAGCAGACTTTCAGTGCCATATAAAATACAGATAGCACAGGGAATGTGATAAGATACAAAAGGATTCCTTTGAATACAGGCATATGTACAAAGACTCAGAGATCAAACTCATTCCCTTCTCCTGTTTTTGCATTCCTCATACATGAATTAAACATCTTTTCAGAGTAAACTTTGAGCTAACATAAATAATTACCTACTTACTATACATACTGAGGGAGTTAATTATAATCGTAAATTTCTTGAAACAAAGTAAATCGGATGTAATAGTTTACACACACACACACACACGCACGCACGCACGCACTCACTCACTCACTCACGCCCGCACGCACACACACACACACACACACACACACACACACACACACACACACACACACACACACACACACACACACACACACACACACACACACACACACACACACACACACACACACACACACACACACACACACACACACACACACACACACACACACACACACACACACACACACACACACACACACACACACACACACACACACACACACACACACACACACACACACACACACACACACACACACACACACACACACACACACACACACACACACACACACACACACACACACACACACACACACACACACACACACACACACACACACACACACACACACACACACACACACACACACACACACACACACACACACACACACACACACACACACACACACACACACACACACACACACACACACACACACACACACACACACACACACACACACACACACACACACACACACACACACACACACACACACACACACACACACACACACACACACACACACACACACACACACACACACACACACACACACACACACACACACACACACACACACACACACACACACACACACACACACACACACACACACACACACACACACACACACACACACACACACACACACACACACACACACACACACACACACACACACACACACACACACACACACACACACACACACACACACACACACACACACACACACACACACACACACACACACACACACACACACACACACACACACACACACACACACACACACACACACACACACACACACACACACACACACACACACACACACACACACACACACACACACACANATATATATATATATATATATATATATATATATATATATATATATATAATTCTTCCTAATCTCTTTCTTATTTGTTTAAATATTTAATAGGCCTTTATTTTCCCAATTTATCACAATTCTTCCTTCACTCTAATATAACTTTATTTCATATCTTTACCCTTATATATCTCCTTCACAATTATCAATTGAAATGTATTGAAAAATAGAAAATAACTAGACCTGTTGTTGTGGAACACAATGACCAACTGCACTAAACTTTCTCAGCCCCAATAAATAAAAAACAATATCTCAATTATTATTATTATTATTTAGTAACTATTAGTCTTTCAGACTTCTCTTCACTAAGCTCTTTCTTTCTCTCTCTCTCTCTCTCTCTCTCAATCATCCACTAACATATGCACTTATAAAAAGAAACAAGCCAAACTAAAGAAGAAGAAAAATTTGGGTTATAAATAATTAAAATATATAACCGTAAGAAAGTGCAAATTACTGGTCTACTATTAAATACATTTTTAAATTCTAAAGGAACCAGACGTTCGGAAATAACGATAATTTACCTGACGTGGGAGGAGGAGCAATTATATTTTCTAAATTCTTGTTTTCTTCTTCTTCTTTGTTTCCTGCAACAAAATATTGATCAAAATTAGTTCCTACAATGCCTAACAAAGAAACGATAATCCCAAATAAGAAGAAAATTTTTCTTATTTAAAGCGAGGAAGGAAACTTTTCTTTTGAGTTTTTGAGAGATATTTGGGTTCGAATAATGATGATCTAGATTCTAAAGTTCTATATCATTTTTTTTTTCTAAATACTAGTGAAAAATATGTTTTTAAGATAATAATATTAAAATTACCGATTATAATATAGGTTTTTAAAGCTCATTTTGTCTGACGAAATACAGGTCTCTGAAGGATGTTTATGTTTTTAAAGGTCTATGCGAAAGTCGATATTCTGGTAAATATCAGTATTTGTTATTGATCGATTGGGTATTGTCATCATTTAAGCCCTGAAGATGGATTGCAATGTAAGCAAAACGTTAGCATTAGAAAACTAATTTTCCTGGTTTATCAGGATTATTTTATTACCTCGAGTACATAATGACCCATGAAGTCTACTAAATGAAAAACTATGTTTTAATATGCATTGAAATATGGTATATGCATAGTAAACATGTTTAACACGTCAATAGTTTTATATTTGAAAATATGGATTATTTAAAAATAGATGATAAAACAATCTGGATACTTACATTACTTAAGTGCATTTTACTTACAAATTATGATTGTGAGATTATATCACACGTTTCTGAAAAATTATATTGCTAAACGTTTAGTGAGATAGTCAATAAATTACGTATGGTATTTTCAAGTGAGATAGTATTTACTGCATTTTGCCCAGAATAAGATCATACTATAACAAGAAGTAATTAAATAGTTTAAAGCTTTTATTACAGATTTTTTTGTATATATGGGACCTTACAGATCCAGAGGCTCCAAAAAAATTTGAGGAGTCTTAAACTCACATTGGATGGTCTCATTATCGGTTTTATTGTTATTCCATTTTGGAGTGGAGATGGAGCGGTGGTATGTGTTGGTATGAAATTTTTTTTTTCAAACTACCGTACAACCACTAGTTATGGATTACTGTAGTTATTTTAGCTAAAATATTTTCAAAACATATGGAACTTTTTATTTATTTAATAAATTTCTGTTAACATGAAACATTTTGTAACTTGATTGCAATGAAGAACAAAATAAAAATAACATTCAATAGAAATCGCAAGAGTGTCTGAAACTATGCTAAATTTTATTTCGGTGACTAAATTCTGCCTAGAAACGGAAATCCAATAAATGTAAATTCAGCGCTCTTTATCAAAGTTTTAAATAAAACGCATAGAATATACATTATTAAGGAATAAATATTAATATAAATCATGATTATATATACGTATATTCGTCATACTTGGCGGTCAGACTCGGAGTGAAGTGAAGTGCGGGAACTAGAAATTATTCTCACTCCCTCGAAGGTGTAGTTGGTTAACGCACCCTCCTCGAAAGTGGGGGAACCGGGTTCGATCCTCGGCTGAGGTAGAGAGCTTTTTTTCTATCTCCCTGTACGATTCAAATTAATATTAATATATTTTTCATATTTATGAAAAACTATGAAAACATTTTTTAATTGTTGAAAAACTATTATAAAACTCCATCAAATTCATCCTGTATTAATCTAATGAAAGCGTAAATATGAATTTTATACCAGTTTCAGACACAACCTCCTGCATGCACTCAGGGTGGATCCACGGTATAAAATAAAGATATTAGTTTTTTTAAATATTGTATTTGTTTTGTTATTTAATCCCAAATTAAGTTTTTAGAATAAATGCAAGAGAATAGAATAAAAAAATCTTGGTTTTTAATTTATTTACCTAAGATTTTTTTATTCTATTTCTTTCATTTATTGTATAAAATTAATGTGGGATTAAATACCACAACTAAAGTCATTATTTAAAATAAATTGAAGAAAAAAAAACGAGAGTCTGACAAATAGCTGACAATGTTAGATCCTTCGAGCATAAGACGTTATATTTGTCTTGCTCGGGGGTTTAGACTCCGAGTAGAGTGCGGAGGGGAGAATGAATAATAGTCATCTGGCTAGCCTCGGTCGTGCAATGGCTAGCATTCTTACTCGGAAAGCAGGAGATCCTTTTTTTTCTATCCTTTTTATTCTATTCCCTTGCATTTATTATATGAAGATATTGGTATTCTGACATTTATTAAAATTCCAAGACTGAATCCCAGTTACTTCTATTAAGACTAATCACAAATAATATCAACATTATAATTAAAAACAATAATAATCAGTGTAAAGAGTTTTTACATATTCGGAGGGAATAGAGAAATGAAACTGATGTGAGTCATACCGAACTAATTCAGGTAAGTACATGTCGATAACGACTCAATCAATGAATCTACAACTAGACCACACACGCAACAATTTGATATACAAAGAATGCAAAACACCTTATTAGAAGAATATTATGAATTATACCTTTTTTATACGTATTATTAACATTAATAGTTTGAAAGAACATTTTTTTTATGAGTTAACCTCCCTTCCAACCACTAGATTTAATATTACTAGAATTGACATTATTTTTCTAAAATACCTGAAGACCGTGCCTCGGGAAAATCTCACTAATGATAGAAATAATTTTATTTAAATCCCCTTAAAGCAAAGAGGTATGATTATTTTAAAAAATAAGAAAGGAATAAAGGAAGATCATCCCTGTTTGAAAAGTGGGAACTGGGAAATAGAAGACAGGCTGGTGAAAACCTACAAAGTACTCCAGCGAAGCAAGTTACTACACTTGAAAAAAAAAATACAAATAATATGGCTTCCTTATTACAAAAAAAAAAAAAAAAAAAAATTAAAAAAAAGGAATAAAACCAAATCATGTTCATTAAAAAGAGAATCGCAAGATTTCTCTTTTAGTTTATACAAACAAGTTAGCATGAAATTGTTTTTTGACAGGTTGAAAATATTGGAACAATTATGCACATGCATAACACGTCGTTGTTTCAAATACAACGTCATTCGGTGTTACAAGCATCATCATCAAGACATTTTCTGAGTTCTTTCTTCTTTGGATGTCACATTTATCGTCACCATAGGAACCATTTTGAGCACTTCCGTTATTCGTATGTCGCATCGTCATCAGGAACTTGTCTGAGTTCTTGAACTGCCAATTGAACAAGCTATCGTTCAAACGCTTGGTCATGTTGTTTGTGATATCAAAAGAGACAAGAGCTAAGACAAGTACCTTGAGAAAGAAGCTTTAAATTTGTTAAAGCCATCGTAGTTAGCTATGTCAAAAAAAAACCTTGTGGCCATATACAAGCAAAAAACTTTAATCATATACTACAGTTATTAGCATTTTTCTATTTTTCTATACCATTGGAACAATGACAAAATCTCTCTAATCTAAAGAACTTGCATAGCTTGTTTAGAAAGAGTATAAATAATATGGGCTCGTTACGTACCTGTTAAAGGCTGTGGTGGTTTTCTGACCACCTCCTGCCTCGGCCCAGTATACTCATGCCATCGGTAAGTACTCCGGTATTCCGAGTGGAGCTGCAACACAGCGTAAAGCATATTAGGTTTCAATCATTGCTCATGAACAATAACTTCAATACATATCAATACAGGCACTAATTGCATATTGGGCACTCTTCAAAAACCTAGAGTTCCTGGTCCGTTCTGCCCATGACAGGTTCTGTCGTGAAATGAAAGCCTACCCATGCTATCTTACCATGGGTGTTTATTTAAAAAATATATAACTCCTCTCTCATGACTCTAATCGATACACAGAGGACTATTACTAAAAAAATTAGTAATGTTCAATAAATAATTATTATCTAAACATATATTGATTACAATTATTATAATGATACAAACTTTTTCATTTTTTAACCTTGCATAGATACTGGGAATGGATAAAGTTAAAATCTTCTGTTTTGAGAATGTATCGTAGCAAGTAATGTAGCCATTCAATAATTTAAATTTGAAACAAATAAAACCTCGCACAGTAACAAAAAAATTATCAAATAATTAATCACCATTCACATCATCAAAGTTAAATCGCCATCTTCTAATTATCCTGTTTCAATACCTCTTCAGACAATATCCCCCGGCCCCAACTCTTAAGCAGTCAATGAAGTGTTATAACCCAACTTAGACTCCGATACAACTTGTGTACATTCTAAGTTAGTTTCTACAAGCTGATAGGAGAATGAGCACATAATACCGGATCATTCTCTATTTAAGCCTGAAGAAGCTACCGAAGGATATGCGAAAACAACTTACCCACATAGACAAGCCCCAAAGAAGAATTAATGAATATTTCTAAAAGCCGTGGAAGCTTAGGGGAACACACACACACTATATATATTTTTCATATTTATGAAAAACTATGAAAACATTTTTTAATTGTTGAAAAACTATTATAAAACTCCATCAAATTCATCCTGTATTAATCTAATGAAAGCGTAAATATGAATTTTATACCAGTTTCAGACACAACCTCCTGCATGCACTCAGGGTGGATCNTATATAGATATACAATACAAATAAGAAGGAAAATTTATTAAGAAATAATATTATTGAGACTTTTATTTCTTTCATGCACCTTACTGTCGGATGAGCAATTTATTTGCTTATCCGACAGTAAGGTGCATGAAAAATTATGCATTTAATTTAGAATAAAAAAATGCAATAAATTTTATTTTCAAGCGAATTCGCTAAGCGCCTCGTCCTTAAGAATAAGGAAAATAAGTACATTTTCATTTCTCACTGGCTGTTATTATGTTTATATAATTCTTATATGCAATTTATTTATATTATTTATTTCAAAAGAAGACTTTATTATTATAATACTAATTTTAAGATACACAGTTCATTCAATTATTTACCTAAACCTCCAGCTTTAAAATGAAATCTTTAGCAGGCTATATCATATACAATTTACTTATTAAATTCAAAATGATTGCATGGTCTTTAGTAAACAATAAAATAAATCAGATAATACCTAAAACAATTTAATTTTGTTAATCAATTTTTATTTTTAACTTACTAACAACATCAGCAGTTAACGAACTCACCCAAGGTTTGCTGAGCGAAATTCAATGACCTAAATTGGTTTTTATTTTATTATTTAAAGCTACAACAAAATAATTATGAAGCCTTTGAACAGGCTATATATTTTTAGCTAGTATATACATATGTTCACGTAGGCTTCGACGGTCGTCAGGAGTATTTACCGTTTCATCTTCCGGGTTGGACCGTGTCAAATGGGTGTTATAATTTCGGCACCTAACACCAATTTGACACGGTCCAACCCGGAAGAAGAAACGGTAAATAGTATATACATAATTAACTTGATTNACACACACACACACACACACACACACACACACACACACACACACACACACACACACACAAACACACACATACACATACACTTATCAGAATATATGTTAAACTTCTAAAAAGTTTGCATATATTCGATCATAGAACGGCTAAAAAACGCTAATTATTTAAAATTATTTTCAAAAGAAAGAAAAGAAAAATGGCACAATTTAAAAAAAGAGAATATCTCAATGATTCTGTCGAGACTAATAATAATACTACTAACAATACAATTTAATACGATTTTCACAGGCATTATTTACTGTTAAAACCTAACTTTCATCCTAATATTAATTAAGATGTGGAAATGTGAAGTTCTACTCCTTTTTTCTTTTAATCTATTTTTCCATATTATAATGTCAAGTAGTCTGGAATTTAATTGTATTGTTAAAAATTGCTAAAATATTGTATTAAAGCTGTTTTGAATAATAATTTGAAGTATTGCATTCTATAACCCAAAATACACAATTATTTTTATCTTTTGAAATCATGCATATTAAATAGAATGGATGATTTACTTATGGGAAAAAGAAAAAGCGATTTTACAGCCATCATGTCGGATATGCAGAAACCATTCCTGGTAGATGGGAAGGGCTTTCGGCAAAGTTCCAAAATACATGAGATAGCTTTTGTGCCATTAAATCATCTTGCCAAGCTTCTTTTAGAGGATGACGTCACTCGAAAATGCTCCCCCAATGCCAAGCTTCCAAAGAAGTATGATAAGTGTATGTAGTCCTAAGAACTTCAGATAACTTCGGAGTTCCTTGCACCCTAAAGAGCCTAACAAGGCTATAGCTCACAAAATAATTTTTAAAAGCACTTCACCAATATTTTTTCATAATATGTTTTTAATTATTTAAAATTCTGCGTTTTTGTTTTTACAAGGATCAAGAAGTATGAATAATAATAATTGCAAAATTTAAGTGGAAAATGTGAAAATAAATCTAAATATACTATCGTTAGTCAGACCCTTGAACGGATATCGCTCAAAATTTAATTACTCGTGTTAAAGAAAACAAAAGGAATATGTTCTCACTCAATTGTAGTTTAAAAAATAGTTCATGATAATAAGTAGTGCCCTAAGTCTGTCGTCTATTTCCAAAAAGAGCGTAAATTGGAGTATTTGATAAGTTCAATGATAGAAACCGAGAACTTGTCTGGACATTTTCTGAAAAAATCCTGTTTCCCAAATCCGGTAATTCAGCTTCTAACACATGATCCTATCGACCAATTAGCCTACTTCCTTTACTTTCCAAGTTATTTGAGAAAGTTATTTTAAAACGAATGATACCTATAATAACTTACATAAATATTCTTTAGAGTCCAGCAAGGATAAGATTACTCAGATCACTTCCCTATGAAAGCGGGTGTTCTACAGGGCAGTGTGCTTGGACCTATCCTTTTTATTCTTTATACTGCAGACATCCCTACTCATTCTAATACTCTTTTAGCCCTTTTCATAGATGAAAAAGCGATCCTCTCCTCCCATTCAGATTCCAAAAACGCTTCCAACATTTTACAAAACCACCTTGGTGCTATTCAGCAGTGGTGCAGCAGATGGAGATGAATAAATGAGTCCATTTATCCATGGTCCGTTGGCCAACGGGAGATGGTGTACAGAAACCAATGAAGACGGAGAATATAAGGTATGAGACTCCTATATGTTATTATAGGACTCTGATTCAGGCCGTTACCAAGGGTTTCACCTTGACTCACGGCTAATATGGAGTGAGCATACTAAAATCAAGCGACAAAAACTCAAAAGAAGCCACGGTCACTTTATACAGCCTTATAAATAGACAATCACAGCTCACATTAGAAAACAAACTGACCATCTACAAGACCATAATACGACCAATCTGGACCCACGGTACAAAACTGTGGGGTGCTGCTAAGCCTTCCAATATCCAACAAATACAATCCTTTCAGTCCAAAATTCTCAGTATAACTGCTAACGCTCCATATTATGTGTCCAACTCTACCCTTCATCACGACTTTAATTCTCCTTTTGTCAAAGACCTTATCTCCACCCGCTTCAAGCTCTTTCATAGTAAACTCCAATTTCATCCTAATCCATGGTTAAACAAATAAGATGAACAGAGAAAAACAATGAGTAAAAAAGGAAAGCTATCTAGGGGTGGTCAACAACGTCCGGGGGAGAAAGGGTAACTAAACATTTCTATACTAATCATGTTATATATATNATATCTAAATTATTCTAACTCTTGTAATAAGCCTTTTTCGTTTTGTGAGTCTGGTTTAAAAGAAAAATATATATATATGTATGTATATATTTTTTTTCGTCCCTCAAGTACAATACCAACCAATAAAAAGTTGTCCTACGATTCAAAAAATTAGCCTAACATCAAATTTGGCTTTACGTTTCAAAAAGAGCGGGGAGATGTCTTGAATTTTATGTAGCCTTCATTAATGTGCATTTTGGTTAAGCCATATTGTATGTTTCTTGATTAGGACAACATAATAATAATAGGGATAAAAATTAACTTTCCCACAATTATATGCGTACTAGTTAACTCTCTTCGGTCTAATGAGCCATCTTCAAAAGGTAATACCAAAATGAAATAGATATACATCTAAATAAATATTTACTGTAATAATTATTTCACTTTTAAAACTGTTAAATGAGGGATCTTTAAAGCCGGGGAGCATATCAGCAATATTGAAAAGCTTTAGAACATTGCTCATTAGAGCCAAAAACTTTTGTATGATTAAATATTAGCAAATTTTATTTTCTCATCATATATATATATATGTACGTAGTTTTTTTTTTTTTTTGTCTGTGTGTGCAAATTAACAGGGGGATAAACAAAAAATTATTGAATATGCAATAATAGAACAAAAGAATATTTACATTTTCAGGAAAATAAGGCGTCCTTAGGAAGAGAGAACTATAAGAAAAAAAAAACTATTCAGTTTTACGAATAGAAAAGAATTTAAACGATTAAATGCTAGGGAATAGAATAAAAATCTAACCAGGGCTCGAAAAAAAAAATTTAGTTCTTTTTTACTTTTCTCTGGCGAAAGATATTTTTATTCCCCGAAAATTTAAACATACTTCGTTTGTTATATTTTTAGCGACATATTTACTTTTATTTATTTTCGTGTCAATTCAAATTTATATTCTATATCGAGGTTACCAGTGTTATGTTTTCTATTATATATATATAAATATATATATATATAATATATATAAAGTGTTTAAAGCAATGTGACCGAATTAGATGAGTTTGTTGTTGACTGAAATAGGG
>KZ806878.1:270714-281664 GCA_000696205.2 Oncopeltus fasciatus
ATATTATATAATGGTAATTATATAGTTTTTAGATTTTTTATTTTAAATAAATGGGTCCCGACTACAAAACCGTTTTGCACTGCATTGAATGAAAGATGAGTTTGAAGGGTAATTTTTTCTACTCCTATATACAAAAGTTTTGTGAAAACTTAAGAACAAATACTGGGTGTTATCGAGGATCGCTACCAAGGAATATGTCAGTATGGTAACGGACTACACTTGGACACTTAAGAGGGAATCTAAATATTGAAACGAGACCTGCGAAGCTGCTAAGGGAAGCAGTATGTACAAGTTACAAAAAATTATAATTGTAACCAAATAATATTTCATTTATTGTAAAAAATAATATGTTTAATTAATTTTAACAAATTAGTGTTTCTAAATATATAGTTTGTTTGACTTTTGAAAAGAAAAATTATGTGATCGGGGTAAGAGGATACGATTTTTTATGATTTGAAAATGTATAATTTTCCCTCACTAACACAAAGATATTTTTTTGCAGACCTATCTTATGAAACGAACTTACGTTTAACGAACTCGCTTATGTGATGACTTAAATCTTTTACTTTGGGAATATATCAACCCTCTTTTTAAATGTGGATATGAGTGTGTTTTGGTAGCTCCCAGAAGGGTTCTAGGTCAATAAGCTTTCTAGAGGACGGAAAGGGGTCTGGCTTCGACAGCTAGCAATATGCTGAAAGCAAACGGTTAGGGGTTGGAGGGATATAGAAAAGAAAGTGATATTCTGACCTCGGGGATGTTTGCTTCTAGCCAAAAGGAATAAATGAGAGTCAGCATGAAAGAGAAAAACATGGAAAACACGATTTTCAATATTTAATATTAAAAAGAAAAATTACTACTCATAACTCAAGAAATGGTAGTAAGAAAAACACAAAAGTCAAAGATAAGTTCAGGATATTCGGTTGACTTATTGAGTATTACTACTGAATAAGAAAATAATATCAATTAGAAGCTCACAGCAATTTTAATTTATCAAGTCAAATAAAAGGTTTTTCAATCTGAAAAACAAATATTTTATCAATGATCTCAATAATAAAACAACCTTTGCTTCTTATTTTATGTATAACGCTTTATTTTTTAATTCTTGTAATAGTATCCACCCAATCAATACTGATAGAATGCTTTATTCACGTACTTTAGATTTAGTTGCTGGAAAATAATTGAACAGTTTTGGTTATAATAATCTTTTAATTTATACATTGAGTAAATTAAAAAAACTACACAGAAATGTATTTATTTAGAACAGCGCTTTCGGAATCTCAAACTGAACACGATTAAGGCTCAGTCCTAGTGAATAAAAGTAGGAAAGTTGTAAATGTACAAACATACACACACACACACTAATTTTCACAATTATACCCCCATACTTATCAACTTGATGTGATGATTATAAGACTATTCCAAAAAGGGGAAGGTCGAAAAAGAAGTATAATAAATTTCAAAACACTTTCATTTGTCAAGTTACAATTTTTCAAAAGCAAAAACTTAAGATTAGATGATTTTGTAATGGTTCGGTCTTGGTAGATCCAAAAAAAATACAAATTAAAAAAAAGTTGATTTTTTAAATATGATCTGGCGACGTTTTGACTTACATTTTAAGCCATCATCAGGGCTATCATGAAGACGAGAGGAAACATACATTCGTCCCTAAGTTCACATTTCCATGACACTCTCCATTTGTAAAAAGTTAAGATTCGTGCATAAGGTTAATAACGTTTAGTGTATTATAGATCAAGCTCCTAAAGGGGGGTGTACCCACCATATTTGGAAGGGAAACTAAAACTAATAAAACATGGGTATTTCGTGATTTTTTTAAATCAAGAAATGCATGAATAACTTGACAAGAGTTTGGATTCTTGCCTGATTTTGGTGGCGGTGCTAAGAGATACAGCACTACTAACATTTTTGTAAGGTATAGATTTGTTTTAGTGATAGATTTTTTAGTACAAACTAGATTTAGAATAAAATTCTCAAGCACAATTCGCCATGTAGAGTACCTGAGTCAAATTTTCCGCCGAAACTAAACAATTTATTTATCTGTTTTATTCTGACTACCCTTTCTCCGTGTATGACTTTATTGTTTATAAGACAATAATGTATATATTTAGTATTAACCATTTTATTCACTTTGAAACATTAAAATTTAATTTCATTGTTGTCTAGTATTTATAAAAGTTTATTTAAGTAAGTTTAGTTGTAAACATAGATTACCATTTTTTTTATTGTTAAATTATGATTTACTGTCTTTTTAATTATTAATTTTTTTAACTGTTATGTTTTAATCGTAAAACATTTAATTTTTTAATCAACATAAAAATAATAAAATTTTCTATCTAAAAAGATAAATTCCTTAAATCTATAATTTATTTCAACTAAATACAATTTATCAGAATTTCTTCATTATAACAATTTTTGGGATTATTTTAAGAATATGATTTCAATATATTTTCAAAAGTATAATTGTTTTGGCTCACATATTTGTGTAGCTTACGTATGTAGGAGTGTAGCTATGTGTGTAAGACAAGCTAATGGAGAACATCTATGAGAATGTACAGAAATTATTGTAGATTGTTAACTTAGCAGTTTCTTGTAACTTTAAGAGTGTGAAATATTTCAAATAATGAACAATTTAAAAAATTGTTTTAAAATATTGGTACTGTTGTCTTCCCCACATTATGGGCAGTTGTAAATGTATTCAATATGTAATTTTGAATAGTTTAAATTATTATATTTATAAATATGAATGTAGGTTTCTCAAATTAAGAAAACAGACGTAAACAAGTAAAATTAAATCAAAAATTGTTTTTCAAAAACTTTTTTCTTAAACTTTAAATAAAGAATTTTTCAAATTTCTTGATTATTTTTTTAAATTATTAATTAATGTAGGTTATTTTTATTTTTAGCAATTCTTATATTCTTCTACTTTTTCTTTCTTTCTACAATTCATACATTATTCCATTTTGAAAAGGACATACCTCCATATGGGACTCCGAGCGAGAATGCAGCTATTCCATAGGTTCCATAGCTATTCCAGGTTAGTGGTCTTAGCGGATCACATAAAAATCCTCACAGAGCAGGTGCCCGACTCGTAATAGATAACTCGATTAAAATGGCTAAAATAAAGACGCAAACACGATTACGAGAATGGGCTCGTCAATGTCTGCCATTTGCTAAGCCTCGGAAACCTTATCCAAGAAGGGTGGGCGTTGCGCCCAGACGAAAACCCTACATTTTACTGGTGATATTTCAACTCGAGTTTCCTAAAATTACTAAAAAGGAAAAAAAAAAAAAGTCCGAAACTAGAGCTGCGTAAATTAAGCAGATTCCATTAAAGATGAGCACAAGTAAGAGCAAATTACTGCTTTCATCTCACAAGTCAGGAGGTTGAAGAGTAGAAAGAGTAACTGAGTAATGTCAGGCGAACTCTGGATGAGTAGGGGAAACATTCAACTTTTGTTGTTTCATTCTTCAATATTTTTTTTTTAATATGTGTATGTGTTTTTTTAAAATTCACTAGTTTGAGACAAATATGCGGGAACAATCAATTTAGTTACATTATTAAAAATCTTCCTTAGATGAGTTTTTAAAAATAAAAGTGTTTTTATGCAAGAGGTTAGAGATTTACATTTTGTATCTATTGTGTTCAATACATATTTTTGGACAAATGATTCGAATGATATTTTTAATTGGTCTTCCATAGCCGCTTTATCATGTATGATTTGAAATTTAAAGTAAGTTAACAAAGTGTTTGCAAAAAGAAATTCAGGCACCGAAATGGATTCCTCCGTTCTAAAAAGAGGGAGTTCCATCTTCGACACTTTAGCTTACATTCTTAAATAATCTACGTTAATTTTTCTATTTAACATCCCCCACCCACCTCTAGAGTTAAGGTCAAGAAGGACCTTCAAACGGATTCAGCTAATAAAGAAAATGTCCAACGATTCGACACGTTTGGTCTTTGGACACATCTTTTCACCGATATTGCCTAGCAAGCAACCAAAAAACTTTGGGAGAAACCTGCTAAAATCTTTTCTGTCACATGCCACCACCATTGCATTCTGCTTACTATTGCTCTATTGCATGTACGTGCATGGATGTGTGTGTGTGTCTGTGCGTCTCTGTGTGTAGTGCATAGTAAAATCTAAAGCAATATTATTTATTTAGATTTTTACTCCAGCAGATTACATCCAAAGTTGCCAAACAAACTAAATTTATACAATAAATGCAAGGGAATAGAATAAAAAATCTTACTATCTCAGCCAGGACTCGTACCTGGATCTCCTGCTTTCCGGGCTGGCATGTCGCCATTTACACCACCGAGTCTAGCCAGAAAACTTATTATATTCCCTTACATGAATACCTCCTTATCAACGGTCATTTTAGTAACTTGATGTTCAGATGGTTTCCAAACTTTAGTATGATATCTATATCTCGTATAAATAGAAAATTGCCATCAAATTAGTATTTTCCTATAATGACGTTAAACGTTTTAGCAGTCGTAAATTCTAAAGTTTTTTTTTTTTTTTTTTTTTTCATATTTGACCATATATTTAATTACAAAGCTAAATTAGATTATAAATTTAATAAAATGTCTGGGAACTTTTTTATTTTTTAAATTATAACAGTGTATCATTAAAGACAGATTTTCTTAGCTTTGCAAAAACGATAAATAGTCTGATATAGGAGTTTTCTTTATATGTATATAAAAATAGGAGCTATATAAAAAAAAGCCCGTTTTTCAGAATTCATCCAGCATTGATTTCTGCTTACAAAATGAATAGTATTATTGGACAGTAATATTATAAGTTCATGTTAGATCTTACAATTTAAGACAACATTATAAATTTTTAAATATCTGAATAGTTACATATGTAGCGCCAATAACCCAAGCTGTCGACTCGCTGTGAATATTAAAAAAATATAAATACTAGGCAAAATAATATCAGTAAAATGTACGAAACTATTCTGAAGAAATTCAATAATTCTTAGCATTTTTAATATTGGTAATTGCTTACCTTCTATATCGTGCCATCCATCCTCCTTAAGGAATCTTCATAAATAATATTTATTCTAATGAGAAACTTAATGAAACTCCACATATCTGTCCAAGAAACTTTATTAAATTCTTTGTCTTCTCACGTTCCTTCTTCTTCTCCTTCTATGTCTTATTGACGATGGGCCTGCGACATTCCTCACGGTTTTCCTTCATTTTCGTCATCATTGGATCACCACTGAAAGACTGCTTCGTGCGGCTAACTCCTTGACTCCCTATCCTAGGCTGTCCGTGCCTTTACCTTGCGTGATTTATCCAGTTCAAAATACTTTCTTCCAAATCTAATTTTTTTTTCACTCTGAAACTTGTATTTCTTTATTGTTTTCTTAAAACACTTTATTGCATAGTGTAGTATTGATCACGCCGTATTCGTGCCTAGAATTATTGCTTGTAATGATTCAAGCTAGTACATCTCCAATTTTCATATATAATAAAAACCGCTTGTTGTGAAAATATTTTTGTTTTATCTAAATAAATTAAGTTATAATTAATTATGATTTCATACTAAATTTATTTAAATTGTTCGCTAAATAAAAATATTTGTCCTAAAAATGTTTATTTTTATAATCCAGGTAGTCAGGAACCATCCATCACCTGACACATTTGAAGTTTGAACTTTAAACTGTATGTAGGAGAGTCTTTAAACTAGAGGTTAAATCTTTTATCTAATGTTCTGAAGGATGATGTATAATTTGCTGAAAGGAGCAAGGAATGCCAAAACATTTTTGGAAGCCATATTGATTGACAACTGGCAATTATGGAAAATCAAGTTATGTAATTTCTGTTTATTACTTTGACACAGCTTCTGTCCGCTTCCCCTCGCTCCATGTGACGCCTTGCTTCAGAAAATGAACCAGTCAATGGAATGTTCTTGCACCCTTCCTCCCCCCTCAAAAAATAAATGAATTAATTAAAAAATTCTATCAATCACCATCCGATGTGTAAGCTCACTGAAGTAATGAATCACGTATCCCCTTCCTATGCAGATGTGTGTGCGTGTTCACCAATATGACTAACGTTTTCGAAGAGTTTCAATCGGGTTATCTCTCGAGTGTGATTGGTTTGTAATCTAGTTATAACCAAAACTCAGTCAGAATAACTCCCTTCCCCCTGCATCCCCATAGCCCTGAATAAGACTTACAAGGTTTGCCGAATACACTTAAACACTAATTTTAATGGGAGGTCCTGGAAAGCTTCCCTCAGGCTCTTTCATCACAGTGATAGTGATGATGTGAGATCCAAATGGATAAGGATACCTTTTTTTTTTCTTCTTCTGTTAAGGCAAATGATTTATTCTGTGCAATGAAAGTACAGAAATTGGAACTTCGCAAGAGAAAATCAGAAGCAATGAAGATATAATAAACTTAAAAATCAGATTAATGAAAAATCATTTGTAGTAAAAGAGTAATTAACTTATATTTGGTACAGAAATGTATATTTAAGTCTAATACAAAAATTAATCAAATATCGTTTAATGAACTTTTACCAGTCTAAGTTCAAGTTACCGTTTGACAGACAATTAAGCAGTATTATATTTTACTTATGGTTTTAGATCCCAATCAATAAATTTGATTGCAAAACAAAATTAAAGATCATTTCTGTAAGGGCATGTACACAGTTATATAGTAGAACTATGGTCTGAAATGTTCACGACAGAAGTGATATAAATTAGTGTAAATGAATACTATTGGGATTGATAAGTGGTAAAACTAAACTAAATTTAACAGTTAAAAACAAACAAAAAAACCAATAAACAACACACATTCACCAAATTTTGGTACCCAACATTCATATATCTTAGGTACTGATTCGAAAACTTCCCCAAGAATATTCTAGTCATATTATCGAGGCTCAAAATTAAAATGGTCCCTTTAAATCATAATTTGGGGTGCTTTCAATATTTCCTTCCTTAAATTCATTTTGAATAAATATTTATAATGAATAATTAAATTACATTTTAAATCATATTTATTCATTCTTCATCATCTATAAAGAAAAATGAAAATACGACCTCATTTATATTAATTTGGTTAATGACTGTAAAACTCCAGTTGTATTTGTCCAGATAATAAATTTTGTAAGCAAAGTAAAATTAATTTTATTAAGCAACATTCAAAACCCATAAAAATAACTTTATTGACAAAAAAAAAATACTAAAATGAAGCAATAAACTGATAAGTAGTGACATTTTGTTGAATCACATACAATGTGTTGATCTGAATGATATTCAAAGACAAACTTCCTGTATATTAAGTATACAGAATATTATTGGTATTTATGTGTAAAGTATCAGATCGATAGATAGGTACTGATTTTTCCGAGAATAGAAACAAAAGAGTAGTCTTTTATAAGATGATTTATACGTAAGTCGAAGACTCTCAGCTCGCACTCTCACCCTTCTCGAATGTATGGTTGACCTTCTTGCCTGTCAAAGACCAAAAAATCTTCGGGTTGTCTAGAAGAAGATGAAGGGATCAAGATGAAAGGTCGAGGGAGAGCGGGGGTTAACAACCTCCACCCTTAGGTTACTTCAGTTGCGCAACTTTGGATGTGCCCTAGTTATACAGCTTAACTAAATCAATGGGTTAATCAATCCAAGGGTTAACTACAATTTCTCATTAACATAACAGAGTCATAAATTAATTACAAATAAATGAAGAAAAAACGTAAGCCTTCTTTAATTGATAAATAAGAAAACAATTTTAAAACTGAAAATTCACAATATATTTTAAATCAACAACACTGCCACAAAATCTATGGTTTAACAAAATATCTTCGTCCGATCAGCAACCATTAACTTGAGAGATAATCTGTTAGATGTGCTTTAGAAATATTATATTTCAGTATAAAGATGAAGTTGCATGTCTTTCAACTTTATTTTTCTTTAGAATTTATTTGAGAAATAGAGTCCCATATAATATATATGTGTGTGTGTAGTTCTGGAATTATAAATTTTCCATACATCCAAAAGTGTTTAAATAAATTCTAAGTATTGAAATAAAAAAAGAAAAGAAATGTTTGAACTCATCTAATTATTACTTATAAAATTACGATGAAATATCTTGTGATTTAAACAACAAAACCTTGAAAAAAGAAATAATATACAACGTTTCAATTAATAATAAAAAAATAGATCAATATTTTACTAAGACATTTCAAAACAAACATCTAGAATCCCTAAAATTGTAAAATTTTATTAATAAGCATTTTAACATTCATTGAATCCTGTAATTTTTAAATTGCAACTTTTTTTTCACAACATTACCAGAAGGAATTTAGTATTCTGAAAATTAAGTCATCCATTCCTTGTGTTAAATTCTGATCTCAAGAGTTTTATATCATTGACATTTAAAAATTTCATTATTTAACTTTTGCTTATTCTTATTTTGCTGTCATTTTTTTCTCATAAACCAATTATGTAAACCAGTTTCTATTTTTAAGTTTCTTTCGTACTTAAACTAACATGTAATATATAATTTGTTCTTCATATTAATATATAGGAAGCCATNAATATATATATATATATCTTCTTCTATAAGCCCAGCGCGAGGAATTCAATTCATTTGTGTTTATGGTAACAGAAATGTAACCTCAAGACATGATAATTTACAAAATCATTTAAATATTTCTAAATCCCTTAGGCATTCAAAATTATCACTTCTTATGAATTTTCGTAATTTCAATAAGGAACCCAAAATATTAAGATGCATAAAAACAAATGAATGAATTTGTATATATAAAATAAAAGCCAAATTGAGAGAGGCTGCGGAGGAGGTGTGGAGGGGGTGTGGAGGATTGGCTCGGAGTTGTGGAGGAGACGTACCTTGTCCACCGGCATGGAGGGACATGCCCGACAAAGGTTCCAGAAGGTGCCGATCATGGCAGCTGGAAGTAGAGTACTGGCGGCTGGTCTCTCGGGCGGCGGCAGTCTCTCTCCTCTGCCGCTGAGACTACTGCAGTCTGCATTGACCGCCCGCCCCGACACCGGCGTGGAGGGGGTTTGCCGATCGATAACTAACCACCTTCCAACCTCCCCCCTTTCCCTACTTCTATTAGGATCCAATAACCCCAAGTATTTTATTGAATTTTAGTTCAATAAAAACTCAGTGTTAATGAAATTAGACCGTCCATTCCGGAAAGGAAGGGACAAAACTATATGAAAATTGGGCCAAAAAAAAGTATTTGTTTTCAAGATCTCTAAAAACCGGCAGATTTTATATGTTATGTAATAATGAATTGTTCCCCACTCCGCGGCTACCATCTGCAAGTTCTTCAGGCCAGTCTAAACTTCTGAAGAGTACTTCATTTTGAAAGTTTTCGGTTATTTATTTGTAAAATAATTTCGTACCGACAACACAACTCCAAATCTTTATTAATTAACCATTCCGAGTTCACGCTTTTAATAATATAAAATTTAATTTACTGCCTTAGATACGTCCCCCCATCCATCTACACGAGTGATTTTCGGTATAAGTCGGAACTCCATTCATGGGCCAGTGCCCATTCAATCATCTTTGATTGGTTCCTAGAAGCCTGCTTCCTCCCCTGAGACTCACCGTCAACTCAGTACCGCGTCTGCCTCGTCTTGGTCTGCCCCTACTAAAGTTCAGAGATCTTGTTATTCTTTATCATCCTTCATTCTCTACAGCCTTCTCGGTATATCGGTTAATGGAAGAAATGGATGTAATATGTATATACAGCAGTACTTAGTCTATACTCATTCTAGTGCTCAGTCGTATCAGACCAGCTCAGTCCGAACTCAAGATAGAGCTGTCTCGCCTTCGCCCTCCTCCCTCCCGACTTTCCGTTCAGCTCTTAAAATCTCTCGACCTTTGCCACTCTGCTGACAGTCATTTAAAAAAAAAATGGGTCTCTAACATCGGACTTTCACAATAGATAGTAGAATAATACTCTCCCTAAGGGAAAACCCATGTTAGTTAGTAATGGTACCAGTCGTAATAGACAAGGGAAAACCACCCAGCTCCTCACTGAAATGCTTTTAGCTCGTTATATAGTGAACATTATTATGACGAGGAATCTTTTTGAAATTATAACGAGCCCTACTCGAAGTACAATAGTACTTGGTTGAATACAGACAGTGACAGTGAACGCATGTATTCGGCCAAGAAGATGGACAATGTCTGAAAGCGCTCGCCAACAGAAGATGGTTTACAGAAACCAATGAAGACGTAAAATAGAAGGTATGAGAGTTCTATATTCATTGGTGGTAAAAATAACCTTTTAGATTATTTACCTTAAAATTAATGAATGTTAATAATAGTAATTCTTTCTTGTATAAAGTTAAGAGAAATATAGATCCGCCGATACTCCCCCTCGTGACAGTATCACATAAATGTAATATTTATTTAGCCAGTTTTTATATACATGGTAACTCCAGATAAGCATGTCCATAAGCATGCTATTTACTGATTATTTTGGACGTCAGACTTGGACATTATCATCCTTCACTCTCTGAAAATGGCTCATTTGAACTGGAAAATTTATTATTTTTAAGTCGATCTCTTATACAGTAGAATAAATTAGTCTCAAGCTTTCAGCCCTGTTCTCTATCATCGCTCTCTTTAATCAAACCTATTTGACCTCTGAAAATGAATGTGATTAAAAAAACATATTGTGAAGATGATGACTTCCTGAACTAACTCCAGGACTTTTCTTGTGATCTATGAAGGTGTGTGTGATCACTGAACATAGCTGTTTCCCCAAGTATAATAAGTATACTCTAAATTAAGTGTATAGAGTATGTATATAAATGCCTCTATCTATTTATCTATCTGTGTAAAGATATATAATATGTACCAAAAAGAGAGAGAGAGAGAGAGAGAGAGAGAGAGAGAGAGAGAGAGAGAGAGAGACAG
>KZ806878.1:344631-357743 GCA_000696205.2 Oncopeltus fasciatus
ATGAAGGATTATCTGCCAACGTTTCGGCTTACATTGTAAGCCATCTTCAGGGCTGTAGAAATACAATGTCATGAGAATACAATAATAATTGAAATTAATATAATAGAGAATTTCAATAATATAATGTGATATCAAGAGTATGAATGTAGAAAGTTATGTAAGATAATTTAAAAAGATTTTGAAAAACAATTTGAAAAAAAAACCAATTTGAAAAAACATGCAAACAACACCTTATTGACAAAAAAAAATTGAATAACATTAAAGCAGTAATTTGCCACACCTACCTATCATGAAGATGAGAGAGGACTCCTGTCCTTAAGTTCACATTTTTATGACTAAAGTATAAATTTTCCTTCCTCACAATGTGAGAGGTAAAAAGATGGGGGGGGGGAGAAGGTAAGAGGCGGAATGTACAAAGGGAAAGCGGCCTGTTGCGAAAGAGGGCAATAAAAAGGACAAAGGAAAAAAGGAAGGGTATTATTGGGAATAGGTAACTTTGGAACCTTGGAAAAAATGTTTGACAGGTTTATTGAGAAGAATATTAAACGTGTTACTGACATCCTCCTATCCAATGGATTTTCCTACTCACACCATTAAAAAACTTGTTAAAGAATTTTTTATTTCCACTTCTCCAATTATCCCCCTCCCCCAAAATAACGACCTTGTTTTCCGTTCTCTTCCTTATATTCCAAAACTTTCTGAAAATATTAAGAAATCTCTCAGAAAACCTTTTCCTAACCTTAAGCTTTCTTTTTCCACCTACAACAAACTAAAATCTATTTACACCATCCTCAAAGACCCCATCCCCCTTCCCAACAGAACTAATGTCGTCTACAAAATTCCCTGTTCCCTACCGAATTGCCAAGGTTCTTACATTGGACAAACAAAAAACCCTATTTCCCGCAGAATTAATAACCATAAAAATGACATAAAGAATAAACTAATAAAAACTGCCCTCACTAACCATGTTTTTTATGAAGAACACACATTTGACGTCGAGAGCTTAACCATTCTTTCCACTGAACCCTATCAACAAAAACGTCTTTTGTCTGAAACCGTTCACATAAACTTACAACACTATCCAGTTAACGACAGAACAGACATAGAACAAATTTCCTCAACTTATTCTAACATTTTCAACATTCTAAAAACCATCAGCCCTCCTTCATTGAGAAGGTTTATTGAAAACTTGTCAAACTTTTTTTCCAAGGTTCCAAAGTTATCTATTCCCAATAATACCCTTCCTTTTTTCCTTTGTCCTTTTTATTGCCCTCTCTCGCAACAGGCCGCTTTCCCTTTGTACCTTCCGCCTCTTACCTTCTCCCCCCCCCCATCTTTTTACCTCTCACATTGTGAGGAAGGAAAATTTATACTTTAGTCATAAAAATGTGAACTTAAGGTCCTCTCTCATCTTCATGGTAGGTAGGTGTGGCAAATTACTGCTTTAATGTTATTCAATTTTTTTTGTCAATAAGGTGTTGTTTGCATGTTTTTCAAATTTTTTTTTTTCAAATTGTTTTTCAAAATCTTTTTAAATTATCTTACATAACTTTCTACATTCATATTCTTGATACCACATTATATTATTGAAATTCTCTATTATAATAATTTCAATTATTATTGTATTCTCATGACATTGTATTTCTACAGCCCTGAAGATGGCTTACAATGTAAGCCGAAACGTTGGCAGATAATCCTTTATTAAAAAACACATTTTTTAAATTTGTGTTTTTTGGATCTACCTTGACCGAACCCCAACTAAAATCATCTAAGAATAATATCTACAGTCAAAAAACTGTCCTTCTAAATCATTTAATGATTTCCTAATCAAACAAGCTTCCAGAGCGGCTCAGCAGAGCACTATAGCTGAAAGAAGAGCTGACAGCTATAGTGCTCTGCTTTTTGCAACGCTGAATAACACTGTTGTCAAATACTTTAAATACTTAATCAGTTATAGATTTCCTATCTTTACCTACAGCAAAATTAGCATCAGCATATCCAACTAGTGGTTCAGAATTACAATTCGTATTATATTTTAAATAATAACACTGGGGAACAATTTGAAACTCAATTTCTGTTGAGTTAGATTTTTTAGCTGTTTTCTATAGAATTAGGCATGCTGATTAAAAACTTTTTTTAGTTTTCTTCTATCACGTCACGTTCGGTTTCTATGTGGGTGGGGTGCATGCTGTTCTAGACCTGCCTGTTTAGGTACGTCTGTTATACTGTGGTGAAATGTGTTGTGTAGGTAAGCAGTATTTAGTATTTTGTTACGGAAGTGTAGAGAACTACATAGTGTGTTTGAACTGAAACGTTTCCTAATGGCTACCCATGCTCCTGCACATCAAAAGTGTGAAAACAGCCTCGATTCGTTTTTTCATATATGTGGCAGTTTTACCATTCCCAGTAAAAGGACAAACATCAGCACATTTGTCAGACAAGCATATTTTGCCTATTTTAAAGTGAAACTTGGTGATCAAGATAAAGCCTGGGCATCTCATAAAGTGTGTAAACAGTGTGTTGAGGGTTTACGGAAGTGGACCAAGGGAACACATGCTAAGCTTCCATTTGGTATACCTATGATTTGGCACGAGCCCAAAGATCATTCAAGTGATTGATTCTTTTGTATAGTGAAATCATCGGGATATAACAAGAAAAACAAATGTAAAATATAGTATCCTAGTTTACCATCAGCTATACGCCCAGTACCTCATTCAGCCGAAGTCCCCGTGCCAGTTTTCAATTAATTTCCCTCTTTGGAATGAGATGGATATAGTGCAGATAAAAGCGACTCCAACGATGAAGATTTCGACATTGAAGATGACTCCGTACGTAAGGGATTCGAACAAAAAGAGCTAAATGATTTGGTACTATATTTAGGGCTATCCATAAAAGCTTCAGAGCTCTTAGCATCACGACTCAATGAGAAAAACTTGCTTGAAAAGGGAGCCAAAGTATCCTATTTTTGAACACGAGAAAGGGCATTTTTACAATACTTTCAACGGGGTGGTGGATTCGTGTTTTGCCATAATGTGAGTGGTTTAATGGAAGAATTGGGAATTTCAAACTAAAGTGCAACTGACTCGCGACTGTTTATAGATAGCTTAAAGCGCAGCTTGGATTGTTTTCTCCTCCACAATGGAAATTTATTTGGTTCAGTTCCAATTGGCCATTCAGTTTGTTTGCGTGAAGAATATGACACCATAAAGTAAGTCATTGATCTGTTGCAGTATCATATGAACCAATATGTTGACCTTAAAATGGTCTGCTTCCTACTTGGTCAACAACATGGATACACAAAGTATCCCTGCTTTTTGTGTAAGTGGGACAGCAGAGCTCATTGGGTGCAGTCGAATTGGCCGCCAAGACCTGAGACCAGGTGATCCAAACATCGTGCATCAGCCACTTGTCGACTGAAAGAACATTACATTTCCTCTGCATATAAAATTGGGTCTCTTGAAGCAATTTGTTAAAGCTTTGCCTACAGAAGGGGACTGTTTCAAGTATCTCGTGTCGAAATTTCCTAGCCTATCATTTAAGAAGATAAATGCTGGTGTTTTTGATGGTCCACAGATTCAACAGTTTTTTGCAGATGAATATTTCAAAAACATAGTTGAAGACTTTCTTGGAATTACACGACCATTGAATTACTCTTGGAAAGCTTCCAAAAGCTAGGTTGCAACATGAGCATTAAATTGCACTTTTTACTCAGCCACCTTGCTAATTTCCCGGACAATCTTGGTGCAAAATTACTGTAGAGGATATGAGTGACCTTTGCAAGATATAAGGGACATCAAAGCCACCTCTTGAGAAGAAACAATTTTTTTTTTTCTTCAGTCCTGTATTTTGGTTCTATTAAAATAAAAATTATGTTTAAGTTCACTCGATAAACATTACTTTGCAAAAAAAAAAAAAAAAAAAATGAAAAGTGTAAATAAACAATAGGCTAATAATATAAAATANCTCTTCAAAAAAAAAAAAAAAAAAAATTCCTATAGGTATTTCCTCTTTTGTTTTGTACAAAATGTACCAATTAAATAACTTAATATAGCGTAATATTTAATGCCTAAATTATTTATTTATATCTAATTTTTATACACATATTGTATGATTTAGTTTTCTAAAATAATTATTTTAGATTTAACAAATTGGATGATTATGGTCTTTTAATCTGTCCTAAACATCCTAAATAATATAAAAAATTTGGTTATTAACTTATTTTAATTTAATATTTTAAAACTGATTTTGATCTATTTTTCTTCATTTTAAAATCAACTAAAGTTGTTTGATCAATTATCTTAATCAATCAATGTTAATTATGAATACTGATTGCACTTCCTATACATTTGCATTAATAATAAAATTAAAAATCAATATTTACTTAAAAAACAATAAGTTGAACATTTTTCACAAAATTAATATATTTTCATCCCACTCTATTGTAGCTTATCATATTTTGACACATAATCAGTATAAGTGCCAAAATGAAAATACATTTAAATATCTTAAACCAATTTCTATCAATAGTACAAATTCTAACCAACAAATTATTTTTAAAGATCTGTTCTTCATACTGCTTTGCTAAATAACTAAAAATGCATGGATAATAACAAATGTGAAGGTATATTCTAAAATTATTAATTTTAACACTCTGGTGTCTAAGATACTGAACATCACACTCGCGCTGGAGATCAGGTCATTTTTGACTTTAAGATTATTCTTTGTATCTTTCTATAATATATTTATAATAATAACTATTAAACTTTATAATTGTTGGAAGTCAAATAATGAAAAATGTGTTCTGCTTGATTGATGTATTATGTTCAATAACAGTCTTTTAGTTTAGGTAAGTTATGACTTTCCCAAACATGTTTTCAGTAATAAATAATTGAAAACATTATAATTCTGTTTTTATGTCTTTACTGATTTCCATTAGTCCAACTGTCCGACGGAGAATATTCGATGTTTTAGTTTTTGTAGGAAAATGATTTATGTACTTCCTTAATTTACAACTTACTCCTTCCTCAAGTTCTGATACTTTTCCCTCTTTTTCTTCCTTAGAAATTTTCAATTCTTCTGGTGTATTTTGTCCAAAATGATTAGTCACTAACAGAAGAGTGCAATATCTCTTCTGGAGTATGAAATATTGGATTTTCACTCATTTTGAAAAATAGAACTTCTAAAGAGAAAGCACAACACGACGAGACAAGAACTTGACCAACCGAATTGTCTTGGAAATCCTTTTCCATGATGGAAAGGGAGGGTGGAGACCATGAATGGCTAAGTATAGGTCTTTTTTGAACCCATTATCTGTTGAACCCTCATTAAAATATCTACCTAGATATTGAATTTTTACTAATTTGGGAACCTTGAAAGAAGCTTTCCTAGAAGGAAAAAGATAAATATTCAGTAATACTCTGTGAAATTCTTAAAATTGTGAACCTGCGTCAAAATTTATCCAGTCTTCCCCACCGGAGTGTTAATAAAGTACCTAATTGAAATTTAAAAAATATTAAGTGTTTGAAAGAAAATTGTTTTAAACCCAATATTAAAATTTTATTTAAACTTAATGTACTATAAAATTATTTTCAATTTGTCTTTCTTCAGTAGCCACTATCTACTGCTATGACATTTTGAAATGATTTTAAACAACTAGGTCCAATTATTAAAAAAAGTCTTATTTTATATTTAAAGCTGTCAATAAAGTAAAACTTGGAATACAGTCAGGTTATTCATTTTCAAATAACTGTTTAATAAAAATATAATTCAGAAAATGAATAACCTGACTATTACAAGCTTACTTTATTGATTAAAATAAAAGTATCATAAATTTAGGTAGTTCAGTTTTAAACACATATATTTTTTGCTAGTCTGTTCAATTAGAGAAATAAACATTTGTTGAACTATGAAGAAAATCATGTTAAGATGATCCTGGCAATATATTGAAGAACGACAAATTTAAAAAAGAGGTTGCTTAGGTAGCTCAGTGTATCCATTCTGGTTTAGCAATCCTAATGCTCAGTAGGTTCAAATCCTGCCTAGGTCAAGCTGTTATCTCTAAATAAAGGCTTGTCTTGAACCATTGATGTTTAGAGTGGGGTGGCAATCGATAGATAAAATAAAGAGATTAAATAATTTTATTATGTGTATAAACTAACAATTTTTTTTCATGCTGTCAATGGAATTATCTGGTTTGTATCTAGCTTAACTAAGTAAACTAATTGTCAAAATATATTTAACTTCTGTTATTGAATGTAGATTATTCATCAGTTTTTAGCTTTCAATTCTTACAGCATACTTATTTAGAACTTGTTGCATTGTTGTGGGTGAGTCTTCTTCACCAAGCTTTGAATCAATCGAATATTACTAAAAAGGCCTTATAGGTAATACTTTTCACTACCTCCAGAAAGAGCTTGGGTTATATGACAAACAAAAACAAAGCTGTTCACGTAGGCTTCCACAGTAATCAGATGTATGTAAAGTTTTTTCCGGGTTGGACCGTGTAAAGTTTTTGATGGTTGCCGAGCTTTCGCACATCCTGTGATGGCTTCTTCAGGGCTGAATAGAGAATGAGAGCTGTCTTCAAATCCAGGGGTATTTATACCCGGCGCTGTCCGGTCCTTGGGCGAAGCCTGTCTTCCCATTGGTTGATCCTGTTTTCCTGCTCGCTGATTGGCTGGATCCTCTTATCGATTGGTTGGACCCTCTTATCGATTGGTTGGACCCTCTTATCGATTGGTTGGACACTCTTATCGATTAGCGCTGGTTTCCAATTCTTGCTGAGCCTGTATCCATCCTCCCTGTTGATATTCCTAGGATTTTTCGCTATTTCGATGGCTTCTCTGATGGTCCGTCGATAGTAGTTGTTTTCCCGGGCCAATATTGAAGCATCTTCGAATTTGATGTGGTGGCTGGTGTTAGCGAAATGTTCTGCTAGAGCTGACTTTTCTGTACGTCCGTGTTTGATGTCTGCAATGTGTTCTTTTAGGCGTGTGTCGATCGTCCTTCCAGTCTCACCGATGTAAGTAGTTCCGCAGGAGCAGGGAATCTTGTATATTCCTGGAGTCCTAAGTCCAAGCTTATCCTTAGGTTTCGGAAGGATGTCTGTTATTTTTCTGTCGGTGCAGAACGTTGTTCTTATCTGGTGGTTCTTGAGTATACGGGCGATCTTCTCCGTTGTCCCTTTGACGTAGGGGATGGTCACTTGTCCTCGGAATTCTTCTTTTTTTCTTTTTTTTTTTTCCCCTCCCGCTCTTCCCTGTTGCGCTGCCGATTTCTCTTTCTCTGGACCTTGTTGATAGTGTTGCGGTCATAGCCATTTTTCATGAAGGCGGTCTTCAAATGTCTTCTTTCTTTCAAAAGCTCGGCAACCATCAAAAACTTTACACGGTCCAACCCGGAAAAAACTTTACATATAAAAACAAAGCTGTTTACAGGAATAGGTAAGCTAGAGTGAATTTAGGTTAAAGATGAAATCTATATTAGCCATGCCATTAAATTAAAAGGATGACAAAGATTAAAATGTAAAGAAGCTTAACTGACTAGGGGCTATCTCTTAAAGCAGGGGTTTTATTTGAAAAACCTGTTTTGGATAAAACTTTTTGCAGAGACTGTTTAAAGCTGGGAGCATAAGATCATGATGTGAGGATATTATTAATGATAAGATCAGTAAAATGGACTCCGATTCTTCCCAATGTAAGAACCATGGCAATTAGGAGTGGAACAAGGAATTTTATAAACAACATTGATTCTGTTAAAAAGGGGGGTGTGGTCTTTAAAGAGGGTGTAAATGGATTTTAGTTTGTTAGTGGGAAAAGCAAGCTTAAGGTTAGTAAAAGTTTTTCTAAGGGATTTCATAATATTTCAGAAAGTTTTGGAAAATACGGGAGAGAACGGAAAATGAGGTCATTATTTTGGGGGGAGGGGCATAGTTTGGGAAGTGGAACTATTTTTCAAAACTTTCTAAAAAATATTATGAAATCCCTTAGAAAAACTTTCCATAACCTTAAGCTTGCTTTTTCCACTAACAACAAACTAAAATCCATTTATACCCTCCTTTTAAGACCCCTTCCCCCATCTAACAGAACCAATATTGTTTATAAAATTTCTTGTTCCACTTCTAATTGCCATGGTTCTTACATTGGGAAACTAAAAACCCTATTTACCTAGAATCAACAATCATAAAAATGACATAAACACAAAACTAATAAAAACTGCCTTCACAAAACGCGTCATTCATGAAGGACATAAATTTGATAGGTAAATAATCTAAAAGGTTATTTCCACCACCAATGAATATAGAACTGTCATACCTTCCATTGTCCGTCTTCATTTGTTTCTGCAAACCATCTGTTGGAGAGCGCTTTCGGACATTGTCCATCTTCTGGCCAAATACATGCGTTCACTGTCACTGTCTGTATTTAACTGCGTTTGTATTCTGTGAGTTAGTTGTGTGTGTCAGGTATAGCTGTAACGGTTGTTTTGTCGGCGATAAGGTCTGTCACACGTGTGAGTTATAAGGGTCAGAGTCTATTATTCCAGGTAAAACATACCTACCACAAGAAAAACAAGAACAGATGAGACACAGAGTAGCAGACCTACTGACCAACAACATAAAGCACCGAATCCACACTAAACATAGCCAGACAGAAACCAAGAAAACTAAAAACATACAGAAAAAACTCTGCGACAACAACCTAACACTGACCAAAGCAGACAAAGGTAACGTGACAGTTATTATGCGCACACAGGATTACAACAACAAAACAGAAGAGTTTATCAGACAAACAAACTGTACAGAACTAAAAACAGACCCCACAGATACATACCAACGAGAAATACGAAACACTATTAAACGATGTCCAAACATACTTGACGGATCCCACTTCAAATACATTAACATGAATCCTGGACCACCAACGCTACGAGCACAACCAAAAATACACAAACCAGACATACTAATACGACCAGTAATAAACTACAGACCGGCACCAGCATACAAACTCGCCACACACACCGCAAAACTAATTAAAGAATCTCTAAACCTACATAACACATACACAATATAGAACACGACAGGCCTGATCACTAAACTACAAGACATTACAATCACAGAACAGACAGACATAACCTCAACAATACTGAAACAGAATTACTTCTTATTCGACAACAAACCTTACAGACCAGCAGACGGATTAGGAATGGAAAACCCGACTTCCTCTGTACTAATGGAGACTTTTATACAACACATAGAAGACACACACATTAAGAACCTTATAGAAAGATACAACATAAAACACTACTTCAGGTACATAGATGACATACTTTGCATACTTTCACAAGACAATGGAGAAGACATATTAACAGACCTAAACAACTTACATCCCAACATCATATACACAATGGATAAAGAAAACAACAAAACAATCAACTACCTCGACATAACAATTACAAGAACGGACGACAGACTAACCTACGGAATATACAGCGACTGACACAACCATACACGCAACATCAAACCACCCCACACAACACAAACTCGCAGCCTTCAGACATTTAATACGACGAATGAAGACAATCCCACTCACAAAAGAAAACTATGACAAAGAACTACAGACGATATACACAATTGCGCACAACAACGGATACAAACAAACCACTATAGACAAACTACTTACGAAATACAACAACAAAACACACGATCAGACAACAAGAAGAACAGGCAAATCATTGATTCACAATAACATACACAGGAACTGAAACTTACAAACCTATTTAGAAAAGAAAGTATACTCACAGCATTAAAAACAGACAACAGACACTAAAACACAACCTACACACGAACAAGAAAAAGACTGAAACATTCAACTCCAGCGGAGTATACAAACTGACATGCACATGCAACCAGACGTACATAGGACAAACAGGATGAAAACTCAAAACGAGATTTGACGAACACGCACGATCATACAAACGACATAAACGGGACTCCAACTACGCAAACCATCTACAAGACAACGGACACGACCTCACCGACATAAAAACAACCATGACGTTGCTACATAAACAACAGAAGGGACGGAAGATGGACATCTTAGAAAAAATGGAAATATACAAAACAAGGACCACTGACAATAACATTATTAATGAACAACTCAACACACAATCTGACACCATATTTAGACCGCTACTGTTACTAAAACGAACACACAAACGTAAACAAACAAACGACACACAAACCGACAACAACGCAAAAAGACATAAGACAACATAATCATAGGCAGACACTAGCAAACACAAACACATTTACATAAAAACTTTCGGAACACTTAGAACACTTCAATAAAGAAGATTACAAATAATCCCTGCCTTAACCAATACCTGGAATAATGGACTCTGACCCTTATAACTCGCACGTGTGACAGACCTTATCGCCGACAAAGCAACCGTTACAGCTATACCTGACACACACAACTAACTCACAGAATACTAACACAGTTGAATACAGACAGTGACAGTGAACGCATGTATTCGGCCAGAAGATGGACAATGTCCGAAATCGCTCGCCAACAGATGGTGGTTTGCAGAAACCAATGAAGACGGATANAAACTTTACATAATTCATGTGTGTGGAATTGCTTATCTGAGTCTGTTTACAGGTATATTTCTACGACAGTTATCGGACAATAGCGCCTCAGCAAATGGAAACTTCTTGTGGCAAAAGCTGTTCTGTGAGCGACCTGGAACAGATCGTCAACTGTTATCGACTGAAAAATTACACTGAAGTCTGTCAAAAAGGTCAGCCAAATAGGTTCACTCCAATAACTAAAACAATGTATTTGTAAATAACATTTTTCAAAGTAAATTGAAAAAAAAAATTTGTTTTAATAGAGCTAAAGGGTGTAGACTCTTCACAAGTAGCATGATTTTCCCCCTTGATATAACAATGAAGGAAAAAATTAATGCCTCTAATGCTCAATAAAGTTCGTCCTTCCTGGTTTGTTCCTATAGGAATCGAACCTGGATCTCCTGCTATCCATTAAAATTTACGTGGGATAAAAAACCACAACAAAATAAAATATTTATAAAACTTAACATATTATTTTAATTTTTCTCAGTTATAACATTTAATTACTAATTATTCATATTTTATTAATTATAAAATTCTATGTATTTTAATGAGTTTCTTTTTTGTGCTCTGGTCTATTGAACTAGGCTTAGCAAAACACCAAAAATTGAAATGTGGATATCTATTTGGAGAATCTATTTTTTTATATTTAAGTTTTTAGCATGTGAGTGTAAAGCTGAATTGTATAATGAATAGCATTGAGATCATCTCATGCCAAGCTTATTACTTTCACCTATCGATTGAATTGAGTTTTGCTCAATTTTCCCTCATTTGTGCACTATTTAATAGCATAGTTAATAGCCATGAGATACTATTTCATATCTTTGCTCAATTTTCCCTCATTCATACACTTTCTAATAGCTTAGTAAATAGCCCTGATTTTCTATGCCATATCTTGTTCCAAGGCCTTATATTTTACATAATATGAAACATAAATGTTTCTTAAATGACTAGTTTTTTCCAATCTCATATAACAATGCGTAATAAAAGTCAAAATTAATGATATAATTAATAAAACCTAAATCAAAAACTGAAGAAATATCTAAGCAGAAATCAAAATTACATAAGTAAAACAAAAGAAATACATCTTGAAAGAGTGTCCAATCCCACGACAATCGCGTCTTTTCTTTGTCCTCTTCTCTCCCCTCACCTATTACTACACCTCTTTATTGCTCTCTACCCTTCATTCCTCTCTTAACAGATTAAAAAGGAAAAAAAAACAAAGAAAAAAAACACCTCAAATCCAACCTGCAGAACCTCTATTTATACCTCCACACCAATAGTTAACTACTAAAATTTTATACTTTCCAGAAAGATCATCCTAAACCTATTTTGCAGCAGTCCAATGTTATAAACCTAATTCTATGTTCAGATAAAAATTGTCAGCTTCATATCAACGTAGGAAGAGCCAAATAAAGAACCATCTTAATAAATGATAAAAACAACATAAATACAGCATTAAGAATCATGATACAAATTCTTTGGCCCTCTCCCTTCATCCTGTTATCAACACCTGCTTTTAATCAAGCTACTGTCCTGGCCTCTGAGCCGTTCCTTAAGAAGAGGCTGATTTCGGAATGTATGCTCATCAATCTCAATACTACTGCTATTAATGATAGGCAGGTCAAAAAAAAAATTCCTCAGTTTATTGCAATATTTTCCATTTATTTCAACAGAAAAATTCAAGTAAATAATCCCTGGTGTTTGACTTTCCAACTTTCTTTTGAAAGTATTAACCATCCCTAACCTGTCCTTTGATGCCTACCTTGAATTTTGCCGACAAACCCCCTCCCACACCATTTCTCCGGTTGTCTCTCAGGATTGTAATCCTACGGCAAGGATTGGGTGAAATGAGAGCTTGCTATAAATATTTTTTCATTGCATTCTGTTAATAAAATATTTTGCAATTTGACTTATTTTTTCTGAAGAGATAAAAAGCAATTTTTCAAAAACATGATCATAATTGATGAATTTGAGACTCATTCGCAAGATTTTTTTCTCAAATTTCACTAAAGGCATCAATAATTAATAAGTAGAAACAATACATATTAATTATTGAACTATTAGTAGGGAACTCTCCCCTACTATGTTGACTATATAACAAATGAATTCAGATGCATTATCTTAAGGAGGTGAAAGCTCAGTTTGGCATACTAATTAATTGATTTATTTTCTGAATTATAATGAGAGATTTTGGATTTTTTACCACGTATATTATTGTTTCATTTTCTTATTAAATCTTGGCCATGTTTCCTCACATTTTTATCATTCTTTCTTATAAATTAGAAGATAATTTAGCTTTATTATGATAGATGTAGATGAGGTATGAGAAATAATTTAAAAAAAACAAGTTACTTTCTTATTAAAAATAATGGTCTTTTGTGAATGTTCTTGATAAATATGCAATGTAAAGAAAAAAGTTTAAGTTTAAGTAGTTAGGAAAAAATTGCTTTACTATATAAAAAGACTTTGCCCCCTCCCAAAA
>KZ806878.1:395027-409467 GCA_000696205.2 Oncopeltus fasciatus
AATAGAGAAATTAACAAGTTTAATTTGAATTTAGATTTTATTTTTATTAAATACCATCTTCTATAGGATTTGTTTATTTTTTATATTATTTTATATTAATCCAAAGTTTAAGGCAACCCTCCCTTCTAATAGTAATGATTCCATATTGTGTATTGATGAGACAGAAAGAAAAGAAATTAGTTTTTTAGAAAATTTTTGGCCTTTAAAAATTTTGAACCTCATAATTGTTGGCATAAAACATAATAAACAATTACAATAGTTGCTGTATAGCCTTATTTAAGAGTAATTAACAAGGAGGTAATTTCAGAGAGAATTACTGTAGCCGGATTTCGGTTAACTGCTAACCAATCTCTAAGTCAGATATTCATTTTCCCATAAGTTAATCTTTTCATTTGCTTCATACGTTAGCATATTTTCACTTAGTCAAATTTTAAAATCCTTGTGTGAGGAATTGCCTTTTATTATTTCATTAAAAACCCATTTTCTGAAAATCATTCTTCACTTCATCCTCCCATCTAGTTAAATTCTGCTGGGTTACATTCTCAAGTGTCCAAAACATCTCAGCCAATTATCCTTTATTATCTGGTTGAATGGATTATTTCTGAGGTTTGACTTAATTTTGGTGTTCCACACTCAGACTCATTTTATTTCCCTCTCAATCTTTTTGAGAAATTTAATTTCTGATGCCAGGTTGATTCTTTCTTTTAAGTCCATGATTCCAAAGAATGCAACAGAATGGGGAGGAGTGTTGATTTACATACAGCCACTTTGTTGACAGTCTTTTGACTTCTTTTATGGCTTCTTGACCACCTCTCGCCTGTTTAGGAAGCCATGATCTCTTCTAATATCCTGTATGCCATGCACTGAATAGCAGGGAAAAAAAACAGTGTTGAGATATTCTGAACACAACCAACCTCCCATGTGAATATTTCATACATTAATGGAGAGGGCAGGATTGACTGGTTTTGTCACTCCAAAAAGACTCTGAGGAAGAATTTTCAGCTCATTCTGAAATCAATCAAATATTTATTTTTGCTGCGGTGGCACCAATCTCCCATTATAACAATAGCATCAGATTGCCAGGGAGTCTACTTTGCCCTAATCTAAGGTCATTCACATAAGTCTAAAGTAGGTCCTTCAGCCTAAGATGATACACTTATTGCCATTTTTTTTTTTTTTTTTTTTTTTTAATGTGATACTTCAATGATGAGTCCACTTTTTGCAGCTCAAGAGCAATGAACTGCAACAATGTTCATTATTGAGCTGAAGGAATCTTCCATGAAGGAAGTAGATAGTTCTGTGATAGCTCAGGAGGAGCATTTTTGTGCTGTGAAATTGTAAGGGGGGTATTATTGCACAAAATTTATTTTATAATGCTCTAACTAGCACAAATTTTAAAATCTTTTGAAAAATATAAAAAAATTCTCAATTGTATTAGATGTTTCACTTACTCAAAAAAGAACAGGAATGTGAAATATTCACTGTGAGAATGAGTGGTAACACCACTGCAAGTAGTTTTAGTTACGTGAGCCCTGTTAGATTTATTGTAGAGATTTATTATTTGTGCATGGAACATTAACTTCATTAACTCTGAATTATCTTTTGTTTTAGATGACTTATCTGTAATCTCTGGTTTTAAAATAGTTTGAAAGATATGGTATATCTGTCCGTAAGTTAACTCTGTAACTGTGAGTTATTTTACAACTGTTAAGTGGGAGAAGATCATGTTAAAATAGTGCTAAAAATTGAAAAGTTAGGCTTCACTATACTGAAACACTATGAAAGTACTAAAAATGGCCCAAATTAGATTAGCTTAATCTAATGATATTAGATAATTTATTTAAAATAGTGAAATAGAGCAAGCATCTATTGGATTAATTGTTGAAAAATCATCTGCCACTAATATCTCTGGCTGCCGTGATGTGTGGACTCCATATTTATTGTTCAAAGTATATTGGACCAATATATATTTCCAATTTATGTAATAATCTTTCTCAAATTAAAGACAGCACTAATGCCACCATGCGACCAAAATTTTCTATTAAAACCTAAGTTGTCTAGCCTAGCTTACTAGGAAGGTATGTTTTTATCTAGAATTTCATTTTAACAGATTGAAATTTCTTTCTATTGTCTTCAGTTATTGTGTAAAACTGATTACAAAACGAGGGGCTAAAGTAGCGGAAACTAAATTAGGTGTGACTAGCAGTCACAGAATGAATTTGAAGTGAAACCCACCCCTAATGTTGGCTAGGGCTAGTGACATTGAACTAAATGATAAAAAGAAATTATGGGTCTAAAGTATTGATTTTCGAGTGACATAAGATTAGTCCAATGATAAATTAACAAATAAGATTTTTATTGTTTGGTCTTTTTCTTTAAAAAAAAAAAAAATCTATTTTAGGTAGTATATGTGACAAAGTCGTGCTAATACTATTCTTATCCATTTCAGAAGTAATTATAATGATGTAGGATGGATTAAATTGTATTAGAAGTTTGCTAGATTAAAGATTTTTTTTTAACTCTTCAGTTAGTTTCAAGTCCTAGCCTGTCCATTTCTGTGGAACTCCCTTATGTAGCAGTCTTTGAAGAGGAGCACAAACTCTTTGATGGTTTAATACAAATTTTTGGTAATAGTATATCAAACCTAGAAAAGAAAAGAGTTAATGTTGATGCTGGAGTTGAGGCATCTGTTTTATTACCTGAATTCGCCCATCTATCACTGAGGGCCCACTAGATCAGAACCAAGTAAACAAGTCCTGGAGCCATTTGCACTTTTCAAGTTTTAAACACATGCCAGTTCCCATAAATATTTATAGGGCTTGATGTACATTTGCCTGATGTTCTTTAAGATTTTAACAAGTGATTATAACATCAACTAAAAATAAAACACCCGGAATTCCCACTAAAATTTGATCCTCTTGAAACACTGATACAGCTGACTTTACCTCAAAGTCATGGAAAATTTGTAATGGAAAAATCCCGGATTATAAGGTGTATTCTTGTGAGTCAATTATCTTCATCTCTGTGTGCCCTATTAAGACCCTTATTGGTCATAAATAGCACACATTTATATGGGGTATAGACCTGTACTAAATCCAAATCGGAATGCCAGAAGCTCTTTTATAGGAAATTTAGGCCCACCATTACAAATGAATGTATGGACCAACCAGGATATCTATGATTTATTTAGTGCGATTAATATTGTTGCTGAGATGAAGCATATAAAACTCATACAGGCTGAAAATGTTGCAAGGATGGGAGAAGGAGAAATCCCTAAGAAGCTTCCCACAGAGGACATACACAGACAAAATAGAGTTTGCTACCTAAGACTGCCCTGGGCAGACTTTGTGTCAGAATTATAAGGAGCCTGGAAGTATTCAGTTGTATGTCTGCAGGACTAGACAGAGACTAGATGCTGACAGGAGATCTGGACACATCAGCGTTTTGTTGTGGCTCTCTAAGTAAGTAAATATACTTCTTTAAAAACAAAATTCCTATACTGTTGGCCACTGTTGAAGTAATGGAAGAAAGTTATTTTATAACAGATGCCACAACAAAAATTAGCTGTACAAAAATATTATGAATGTTTACTTACTTTTTTTCCACTCTCCAGATGACTCCTCAGTTTCCTTGGTGAAGTCTTTTAGGAGTTCTAATATTGAGGAACCAGTAGTTTCTGGAAGGAAAATATTTGCAGGGGAGGGAGAACGAGAAAGTGATTTGGAACTCTGGCAGACCAGCTTCTGGGCTTCCTCCATTGCTTTCTGCAGGCACTGCTGGTTTTCGTAAGCTTCACTACTGTTACAGCGCCCGATCTGAGTACTGCAACATAGATACAATGCATATTCTAATAAGTCTATTTCAATTGAAATATTTAAACTGATATACATTTAGACTAAGAACTCAAATAGGTGTCTAAAATAAGTAATGTGATGATATCGTCCAATATCACATCATTAATGAAATAAATCATTATTTGTTCATATACCTGGTAGGCTGTTTAAATAAATTTGAAATAAAAGTTGTCTGAGAATGGATCTCTTTGTAATTTGACTGGTGACATGATAGCCCTACTATTGTTGATTTCTATGAATTGAGCCCTCTTATTTACATAAGATTTTAGCCTGAAACCTCTTGTTCTATAAGAAGCTAATTTATGAATTAAAATATGATGAACCATATCAAAAGCCTTTCAAAGGTCTGCACATACTGCAAATAAGTATTCATCATTTAAAAATAAACCAACACCCAATATTCCCACTAAGATTTAATCCTTTTCCATAAGCTTATATCATCCTTATTATCTAACATTTAGCAAATTTCCTAAGGAGCTGTAACTATTCATGTTCTCCTAACTAATTAAGCAATGTGTGGTAGTCATCAAGCAATATGATGGAGCATCAATACATCATTATATCTGTTACTATTGGTTTATACCTAAACCACTAAATAATATAATATAAAAAATGTTGTTCATTTGTTGATGGCTGACACTATGTAGAGTCCCCTTCTCTGCAAATTTGTGAAATAACTGAACAATCAGCTCCTGTGATGATGTGTGGAAGCAAAGTGTCAGCAAAGGTAGTACTGGTAACTTTTATGTTGCAGGTAGAGCAAAACAACTAAGTGTTGGACTGGTGTTTTGGAGGCAGCCCCTCCACCTGACTCTGGGGCAATGGACCACTTTTCTTGAACCAGCATATCACAACACTTGCAGAAAAGAAAACCGGACTGAATAATCATTAAATGTATAATATCCACTTAATGTAACTTAAACATGAGTGTTTCATCTCTCCATAGACAAAATAAGCTCCTTACATAATTGAATTATAAAAGATTGACCTAACTTTATAAGTGTAGGACTCTTCATTAAGAAAAACCATATTTTCTATGGTCAGCTAGTAAAGCTGAAATGACAGGATCTTGTTTTTATGGTCTACAAAAGAATGACCCAAGTGTCTATAAAGTGGTTGGTTCTGACCAATACTTATAGTTGTTAAATTCAGGGCAAATATTTCTATGGTAAAAAACCTGAAGAACACTACACACTACATTTAATTTTGATAAATCAAAAGATCCTGAATTGAAGGAGAATCGTAAAATAAATCGAAAAGTTCTACCAGGAGATCAACACAAGTTGTTCACCCTTTAAACCTCAAGTTAATCCTCGCAGAGATACTGATGGCAATCTAGTCTCAAAGAAGACGTAGGTACTTAAACAACGGCAAACCCATTTAAATGCTCTCCTAAACAATGGAGATTACTTAGGAGTTAGAGATATTAAGATATCTATTAGCAATATCTGAAACCCATGTATTTATAAGATGTTGTGCCTTTAGCCGCTTTAAATGCTAGAAAAAATAATTCACTATTTTCATTCATGGTTTGAAGAACTTTCTAAGTTCTTCAAACCATGAGCTAAGTTCTTCAGTTAAAATGAACTTTCTAAGTCAACAAAAGAATTTGAGGAAGATGCCCAATTACCTATATAGTTAAAACTCAAAATTACTGCTGGTTTAAGGACTGTATCAAATTGAAGCACCAAGAAGTAAAAATTATATTCTAAAATACTTACGCTTTGCAGGCACCTTTGATGACCTGTCCCCACTTCTGTTGAGCAGAAGAAAGGACGGCCAGCTTCGCAATCCTGCGGAACTTTGATAGTAGATCCTCATCTGGGGGTGGTTCCTTCATAAGAAGATCAATCTCCTCTTCTGGAGCTACTGGAGCCACATGGAAGTTCTTCATTAACTGCCGCTCCCATATTTTCATCTTCTTGCCTAAGACAGCTTAAAATAGGATTCTTTCAGCTCTTATAGTTGGGCTACTGGGTTGTTTATAATTCAAATTAAGAATAGTGATTCTTTTAATGACATATTTTTGAGACTTATTTATCACTAATAATGATCAAGATATAGCTCCAAAATCCTTCATATCCTGAAAGATGTTTTTGCCCAATTAATCCATCTTCAGTTCAATATTTAAAAAAAGCAAACAAAAAAAAACACTATAAAATAAAAAAAAGAATACTAAAAACAATAAATTAATAACAAAAATATTTGGTTTGGAAAAGATTTATATGAAATTCATAAATTTTAAAGTTTGACCATATTTCAGAGGTTCTACTATTTGCGTATATATGCGTTGTTGATTTTGTATCCTGAGGGATACAATTAATGAGTTTTTAATCATATGAAGGTAATAATTAAATTGTTATTTTTNACATATAGTTAATACCTTTAATAAATCAACCCTTTCCTGGTAATTATATGCAATATGACTAACGAAAACCATTTGGTTACGCATTATTTCAACTATCACTTATATGGATGTTCAGTTATTATAATATATAATTACTTAAATTATGTTATAGCTCTAATAAAAATTAAAAGAGTATTTGTCATTCGTAGTCAGTTTGATTGAGTGATAAATTTGAGTGAAAGTTCAAACTGTTTTTCCGATGAAGATCTCACAATGCCAGAGTGGATAGTAATAACTGGATGGGTCTGAAATTTTTGAAAAGCTTTGACGCTATATGGGCTAAGTTAGTTTAATATAGTTGAAGTTCATTCTTGATCGAATTTAAATTACAATCAAGAAATGTGTTTACTTACATGCTTGCCAGGACACATGGTTATCATATGTGCTCAGGACCTTTTTCCAAGCTTATTCATATTGCTGTTCCTCTATAGAAAAAGAAAAAAAAAGAAAAGAGAACTGTTGCTTCCTCCTTTAAGGCACTGAAGTGGTAAGGGAACTTTTCTATTATACTGAGTTTAGAGTCCTGTTAACCAAAGACTGAAAGATATCATAGAAGTATGTCTACTTCATCAGGTTGTCGGTAAAGGTAAGCATGGTTATTTTGGGTATCTGAGTATGATTTCCCAAAACAGCTATACCTACATTTAAAGGATGCGTTAAAAGAAGATTGAGAAGGAAAGAAGAGGGATGCTTCTGAGCCTCCATTTTCATGATTAAGATGCAGGCAACAATTGTTCCTTCCCCTTAAATTGTCAAAAAGTGCTGAACAATATTTGGTTAGAAAAGAAATCCGATTGCCAATGAAAATATTCAGACCATCACACTAAGTCCAAATAGACTGGAAACTTGCTCAGTATTCATTAGCTGAGTCTATATTTGGCCTTGAGGCTAGATAAATTTGGACCTACTTATGAATTTTTAGACATTTAACTAATATCAAGGATATTGCTAGTAGAGAATTTGTTGAGGGTTCTCAACCTGGAGAGAACCTATTAGAGAAATTATTATTCTCTTCTAATAAAAGATCCTCAATAGCAATAGCAATCCTCAATATTCTCAATAGCAATAGCAATCCTCAATAGCAATAGCAATCCTCAATAGCAATCCTCAATAGCAATAGCTCAATAGCAGTCCTCAATAGCAATAGCAATACTCAATAGCAATAGCAATAGCAATCCTCAAATCCTCAACCCCTGACATGGACAAAAATTCTCCAATGATATTGTGTTTTAATAGTTGCCACTCAAAAATGATGAGAAAGGACATTGTCCGAAAGTGCTCGCCAACAGAAGAGATGGTTTGCAGAAACCAATGAAGACGGATAATAGAAGGTATGGAAGTTATATATTCATTGGCAGTGACAATAACCCTTTATATTATCTAATTAAAATTATTTAGATAAAAAACAAGAATATAAATTGAAAAAATGGAAGTGCTGTAAACAACTAATTTAATGAAGAGGGCACTGATAATGAATGAAAATGTAATATAAATAGATAGAATAGAATTAGGCAGCTCTCTCTAGAAAACAACTTTTGTAATGCTGAGACTCTGTGAGGACCAGCCCAGTGTACTTTTCAGCAATCTTCATCGAAAACTGCATGGTATTAAAATGGAATTTAGTAAAGTTTAGAGCATGCAGTTGCTGAATCAAAATATTCCTATACCATAATTTTATTAGTGAATTGACTAAAAAAATAATCTTTCTAATGCTCATATTAAATTTAAATGATTTATTCATTTATCTATGGATGGATAAATCAATAACTCAGTAAGAATAAAAATCATTAAAAAGCTATGAACTTTATTCTTAGAAATTCTTGAGTTTTAATAATAAGTTATATGCTAATAATGTTTGCTTGAATTCATGTTATATTTCTTTTATTTTAAATTCACATATATTTTGCATTAGCTAAACATTAAGTAAAGAAGAAACATTACCATAATGCCTAAATTTACTTTGCAATTAATCTTGTGGGTAATACATAGGCATGTATCTAAATGTATTTGTGAAATATTCATAATAAAAACAGCATATTTATAATAGTGAAGTAAATTAATGAGAATGTTTTATCTTTAATAGTATTAAAAGAAAGATTTGAGTAAGCAAGTAAGCTAAGTATACTTTGCTTGAGGCAAAGTAAAATTATTCAACAAGCTTATTTAAAATATTAAAAAAAAAAAATCATGTTTTTAAATTCAATTAAGAAATTAAATGAAAATAAATACTCACTTTTTTCTTTGACATCTGCTGAAGACACATCCATACCATTCCTGTCTAAGACATTGAGTATTTCACATTTCATAGCAGATATTTCAGCCTTGATCTCATTGACATGATCCTCTGTTACTGGGCTTTCATCTGCCTGTCTCTGGCTGGCAGAAATGTACCTCCAAACAAGGGCTCTCATCACTGCTGTGTACTGGAAGTCCCGTTCCTTTTCTTCCCGCTCCTGCCTCTGCAATTGTTCATAATTATTCTTATGCTTGCTTTTCATTTAGACTAGGGAGCTTTTAATTCATTGATAGAAAAAAAATGAAAGGAAAATGGTCATTTAGGAAAGTTGAGAGACTTAGAGAACAGTCGGTGATACAGTTTTACAGAAGCAACTAAGACTCAGGATATATTTAAACCATTACTAGTGGCCCAACAAATGTGAATAACAATTGAATTATGGGTAATATGGGTTTTTATTCTTGTGAAATTCTGGTTGACTAAGGGATGCAAAGATGGCTTTTTTTTTTTTTTTTTTTTTTTTTTTTTTTTTTTTTTTTTTTTTTTTTTTTTTTTTTTTTTTTTTTTTTNCGTATATTTAATTTTATTGCTGTAGCCATAGCAACCGCGTGGTTGGGTCTGCTTATATATATATATATGTGAGTGTGTGTGTGTGTGTGTGTATCTTTATGTACTCTAGCATCCATTCTTTTCAAATAATGAAATCAAATTAAGTATTTAAGCTTATTTTACAAAGCATTGGATGAGTTTTTTAATGGCTCAAGGGAAGATGGAAAGAATCAAGATGAGATTGGAATAAATTTGCAGAATTCATGCTGTAAGAGAATATTTGGGCAGCTTAATACTTGCATTCAACCACCCAAAATTGCCTGAAGTTATAAATTGGTGATTTACAAAATAAAGGTATATTCTTACAATCCATCTTCTATACGATGTTTCAGATGACAAAAATTTTGTCATACAGTGAATCAGAAATCAGAACAAAGCATTTGTGATTGCAGACACACTGAAATAGATTGTGAGACTCTATACTTTTGCGAACTGTTGAAATAACTATTTTTCTGGGTCATAACCACTGTTCTGACTTCAAGTCCAAAGAAGAGCAAAAGTACTGAAGTAAAAACAAGAAATACCTGTCAAGCTTATGTTACACAAAAAAATAGGAACCTATGCAACAACAGCAACCACTCCTAAACTAGAGGATCAACTTCAAAAAGCATGATGTGTTTACAAAAAACAAAAATCAAACCCTGAGTCAAAAGGTACCCTGCATAATCCTACCTTAACCATCCCTGCCCTCTCTCACTAACATTCCAAAATCCCATTATTTTTACATCCTCCATTTCCCCTCCAGATCCTACAAGTAGCTTAGAAGCAGGATAGATTTAGTTAAAATTGTGATTTAGTTAAGTCACAATCTTCGTTTCCCTCAGAAAGCTAACTTTTTTTCACCTCCAAAAAAAGATAAAATTTATACCTGGAAGTTTATAACCAAAAAAAGACGAAGAAATGTTGCCTAAGAAACAAATGAAAAGAAAATCGAGATATTTATCCTCAGACCCCATTATAAGAAAAGTATGGAATACAAATACTAGAGAATTTGTTGGGGTTCGGTCAAGGTTGATTAAAAATTAAAAAAAATAAATAAAGAAATGGATTTTTTATTATCTACCGATGTTTTGGCTTACATTGTAAACCATCTTCAGGGCTGCTAAAATACAATGTCATAAGAAAACATGAGAAAAAGCAAACTATATGATTTACATTATTATTACTTAAAATTTGATGCAACTGAAAGTAAAGTGATTTGAAAAGCAAAGGAAAAGAATAACAATATGTGTAAAAAGTTCATGTACGGAATACTTAACTCATAAGAAAAATTCACCCAATATGGTTAACTTCTAGATTATACAAGATTCTCTAGTGGAATATTCAGTTTCTTAATATGTTCTGATGAATTGGAAATTATTGCTCTACTCCTATAGCTCTCAGAAAAACAAATTCAAATGATGTAACCTTCTACATAGATAACTTTGAAGAGGATAGTGAGAAACTGCAGGCATCTATTGCCATGGTTTTGTGAAGCAGCTAATATGTGAGGCTTCACCTGTTCAGAATCTAAAAAATTCTGTTGATTGAGTCGTGTACAAAGAGAGAACAACCTTAACCCCTTCAAAGACAAAGTGACAAAAGATAAATTTCCGAAACATGTTTTTGAATCTTCCCTTCTATGGAAAACACACATCCATTATGTCGTCAAGTGCTGCAAAGAGGCATTCATATTCTTTAAAAAAATCACAAAATTCAGATTGGATGCAGAAATAATGATAATTCTTAGATTTTTTAAAGCCTTTTTTTCAGTTCAAATTATGCTATGGCTGTGCTATTAAACTAACCAGAAATTTTGACTTAAGAAAATTGACCAATGTCATTGGTGTCTTCAGGACAAGAAATCTTGAGGTTGAGTCAGGATATCTGCTATCTATAGAAGCAGTGCAAATACTTAGGCAGTATTACAGACAGATTTTCTGTTCCAACTCTTACAATGACCGATTTAAGAAATTAAAAATTGAGAAGATAAAGTGATTACAAACTTCATTTTATATTATAGGTAGGTAGGATCGGGTTTAGGGGCGATCAACCCTTAGATTATTACGCCCTTCAGTATAACTATTGCTTGAGTAGGTAGGATCGGGTTTAGGGGCGATCAACCCTTAGATTATTATGCCCTCATTTTATATGATCCTATGCTATAAGAAAAAATCATCTTAACAAGATCATTCTTTCATTCTTTCTTCCCATACCCATGAAAACCTTTTTGCCAGAACCCAATCCATGATGGAGTCCATGTTAAATCCCCTCATCAGTCTCATCACAGCCCTAATCGCCCGCTTTCCAGTTCCTCAACCATGAATTCCCAAACCAGCAAATTCCTCACAGTTCTCCTATGGAATGCCAACGGAGTACATACACACAAAGACGAATTGACGTTACTTCTCAATAATAGAAATGTTGACGGCGCACTTATATCAGAAACACGACTTACCTCACGAAAATACATTAATATACCAGGGTACAGAACTTATAGGACCGACCACCCAGACGGGAAAGTCCATGGAGGGACAGCCATTCTGATTCGCAGCTCCCTCTCCCATCATTTGATTCCTTCTGATCCTTCAGACTATCTCCAATCCACCACAGTGTCACTCTCAACATTCACCTTTCCCATCACTCTTGCGGCAGTGTACTGTCCCCCAAATAAACCTATAACTTCTGCTCAGTTCAGTCAATTTTTTGACTCACTGGGCTCCCATTTCCTCGCTGGCGGCGACTACAATGCGAAACATCTACAATGGGGTTCCAGGACGACTAACTCCCGTGTTAGTCTAATTACGCTTCCCTTTCCTCCAGGCTTCTCACAACCCTCTCTCCTAATACCCCACTTACTGGCCTGCAGATGGCAATCGAGTACCAGATCTCATTGACTTTTTTGTCTGCAAAAGCCTACATCCACTCCAATCCTTTACCAGCACACTCAACGACCTTTCTTCTGATCACAGTCCCGTACTCTTGACCATGTCACTACAACCCATCCCAAAACCGACTCCTCCGTCACTGGTTAATGGCCAAGTTGATTGGGATAGGTTCAAATCCCACCTTGAAGGCGCTATAGACCTCAGAATTTTCTTAAAATCCCCGCAAGATCTTGACGATGCTGTACAATCCTTCACCTCTGCTATTCAACAGTCTTGCTGGATAGCATCCAAACCTACCTCCAAAAAAACCTCTAAATCCCAATTCTTTAAACAACAAACCTCTTCCCATCCATATACAGAATCTTATACTATCTAAAAGACGAGCCAGAACCACATGGCAGAGAACACGACACCCAATCGACCACCAAGCATATAACAAACTGAGCCGTTTAGTGACACGGGAACTCAGATCCTATCACAACAAGGAATTCAACAATCATCTCTCCTCACTCACAACGGAAAACAAATCCCTCTGGACTGCCACCAGAAAAATCCTCAAATACCACTCCCCCACCTCTCCTCTCCGCCGCGATGATGGCACCTGGGCAGCGTCCGATGCAGACATAGCCGAGGTCTTCGGCCGTCATCTTCAGCAAACCTTCACTCCTCACCCTGACCCAGAAAACCATTCTAAGAGCACGGAGGTAGAAGAATTCCTTGATTCCCCTCTTCCTCTGTCTCCACCTCTTAAAGCCGTCACCCCCTCTGAGGTCAAATATATCCTTTCCCGCTTGCCTAAACGCAAGTCTCCCGGGCACGACCTTATTACAGCCCAAATTCTAAATCACTTTCCTAATAAAGCAGTAACTTTCCTCACCTACCTCTACAACACCATCCTCCGAACCACACACTTTCCTCTCCTGTGGAAGTTATCCACCGTAATCCTATTTCCAAAGCCTGGCAAACCCCCAAGTAATCCTTCTTCCTATCGCCCAATAAGCTTGCTTCCCCTCTTTTCAAAGGCCTTTGAGAAGATTCTTCTTAAAAGGCTGATACCAATCTTAGACGATCACCATATACTTCCAAAACACCAGTTTGGTTTCCGAACCAAACACTCCACGGTCCAACAGGTGTTTCGTGTTGTAGATTGCATTTCCTCCTCTTTCGAGAATAAGCAGTACTGCATTGGTGCCTTCCTCGATGTGTCGCAAGCATTTGACAGGGTCTGGCATCGCGGACTGTTGTTCAAATTAAAATCCATCCTCCCAAGCACCATTTACCTTATCCTTAAAATATCTAGGATAACCCCACTATAAGAAGGGTTCAGGTGAGGCTAGACCTCTCTCTTTCACAACTGCCTGTTTCTCTCCTCCTCAGGCCTCCTGTCATCCTTGCTCTTCACTCTCTGTATATGCAAGGCATCAATGAACATAGTAGTTGCAATGCTATAAATTAAATTTTTTTACAACTTCCCTAAAGTCCTTGATGAATCTTACCATTTATCAGTCGATAAATTTATACAGATTGTAACATTTAAATATTTAATAGGATTAAGGTGAGATTAATTATGCTAAATGGTTCAGCGGACATTATTAATAAACACAATCTTTATCAGAACATTTTAATTAAATGCGAATAAAACAAGAATTATTGAGCTAGAATAAAAAATTTCCAGTAAGAGGAATAACCTTTCATTTACATAAAGAACAGATAAAAAAGGGGAAAAAAAGGGGGGGGGGAAGGGACCTTATAACTTTCTCAATATCCATGCTTCATTTTGAGACAGTCCATCTAAATCTAAATACTCCATTAAGAGGTAAACAATTTCAATAATAGTCTCTGAATGAAAGAAGAGGAAGCACTAGATGAACACTGAGAAGAACTGTGAAGCAGAGAGAAGGCAACAGAAGATGAGATAAATGAAGAATGAAAAGTCACTGCAGGTAGGACAGTTTTAAAAGAGAGTTTAAGAGAGTTACTTAATTTTCCAGTAGGAGCAAAAGGAAAGAAGTTAATGATAAATGAAATTCTTTAATTTTATTATAACCTATGTTATAAATTGTGTTAATCTCCATTTATATTTACTCAATAAAATAACTTACTCAATTTATTATCCATTTATAGTAAGTTACCTTTGTAGACATCCTTCTCAATTTATCCTTTTTTCGGAGGCCAAAGAACTTCAATATCATTTTTGGAGATGGAATTATATTAAACGGTGGAGGTAGTGTAGCAGATTCTTCAAAATAGCTGAGCCAAAGCTTTGTACGAGCAAATTTCCATTCAGTGTCAGAGTGTTCCTGAAATATATATTAATAAAATTGATTTACAGTATAATGAGGAAAGTTGAGTACAATGAAAACAGTTAGTAGTGGTTAATTTGATTTTTTTTTATTATTAAATAAAAGTAAAAAAATGACTATTCAATTAATATATAGATCCTACAAGTAGCTTAGAAGTAGGATAG
>KZ806878.1:422733-443168 GCA_000696205.2 Oncopeltus fasciatus
TACATTTTTTGTATCTAGTAATGTGTTGGTTAATATTCACAGTATAAATTTATTTTTAAAAAAGAAAAGAAAAAAAAAGCTATATAGATAAATAAATAAATAATAAAGAAAATACATATAAAAATAAAATAAAATACAAAAAAAAAAGAAGAAAGAACTTAGCGTGTACTTCGCTTGGTGGAGAAGCTGCCCAATGGTAGAACTTCTGAATCTCTATTTACAATATACAGGTTGTTTTTTTTCTCTTCATATTATTTTTTTATGAAGTATTGGTAATACTGGATAGAGTTTGGGCTAAAGGATTGGGATGCATGGAAAGGCCAGAGTGGAATTTATTAAAACGGGTTGTAATGATGTCTTTAACTAAAGGGATATTAAGGGCATTGTGGAGTAAGGAGTTTGCGAAATAATAGGTTGCATCAACTATGAATCTTAGAATTTTGGATTGAAAAGATTGTATTCTTTGGACGTTGGATGGTTTAGCAGTTCCCCACAGTTCGACTCCATGCGTCCAGATATGTCTCAGTAACGTCTCATAAATGGTAAGTTTTTTGGTCACAGTTAATGTTGACTTGCGGTTTAGTAACTTGTTAAGTGGTCCAAGTCTCCTATTTAGTTCCTGTCTTTTGACTTTTGTATGCGTGTTCCATGTTAGACGGGAGTCAAGATGAAAGCCTAGGTATCTGACGCAATCGGAAGTTGGGATAGGGATGTCATTAAAGTAAATTCTGCCAGGTTGTATCTTCCTTAGTGTGAACGTAATATGACAGAAATTGCCTTCGTTGACCTTAATGCGCCAGCGCTGGCACTAACGCTGTATGTCTATCAGATGCCGTTGGAGATTTTGCCTGGCAGAAAGTGAGTCAAAGGATTGCTTAGTCATCTGCAAAGGTTGCTAGGAGTGTTGTGACACATCGAGGAAGGCACCAACGCAGTACTGATTGTTCTCGAAAGAGGAACAATACCTGTTGGATCGTGGAGTGTTTGGCTCGGAAACCAAACTGGTGTTTTGGAAGTATTTTGTGAGCATCTAGGATTGGTATTAGCCTTTTAAAAATAATCTTCTTAAAGACCTTTGAAAAAAGAGGAAGCAGGCTTATTGGGCGATAGGAAGAAGGATTACTTGGGGGTTTACCAGGCTTTGGGAAGAGGATTACAGTAGTTAATTTCCACAGGAGAAGAAAGTTTGTCGTTCGGAGAATGGTGTTGTAAAGGTAGATGAGGAAAGTTACAGCCTTTTTGGGTAAGTGGTTTAGGATTTTGGCTGTAATAAGATCTTACCCAGGAGACTTGCGTTTAGGCAAGCGGGAAAGGATACGTTTGACCACAGAGGGGGCTTAAGGAGGTTGAGACATAGGAAGAGAGGAATCAAGGAATTCTTCTACCTCCGTGCTCTTAGAATGGTTTTCTGGGTAAGAGTGAGGAGTGAAGGTTTTCTTAAGGTGAAGTTTAGAGGGATTTATCTTCCGTTGTGAGGGAGGAGAGATGATTGTTGAATTCTTTATTGTGATAAGATCTGAGTTCCCGTGTCACTAAACGGCTCAGTGTTATATGCTTGGTGGTCGGATGGGCGTCGTGTTCTCTGCCATGCAGTTCTGGCCCGTTTTTTGGATAGTATAAGAGTCGGTATATGCATGGGAAGAGGTTTTAAAGGATTGGGTTTTAGTGGTTTTTCGGAGTTAGTTTTGGATGCTATCCAGTACGACTGTTGAATAGCAGAGGTGAAGGATTGTACAGCATCGTCAAGGTCTTTTAGGGATTTAATGGAAACTCTGAGGTCTATGGTGTCTTCAAGGAGGGATTTAAACCTATCCCAATCAAGTCGGAAGGAAGAGTCGGTTTTGGGATGGGTTGTAGTGACATGGTCAGGAGTACGGGACTGTGATAAGAAGAAAGGTCATTGAGTGTGCTGGTAAAGGATTGGAAGGAATGAAAGCTTTTGCAGAGGAAAAAGTCAATGAGATCTGGTACTCGATTGTCATCTGTAGAACCGTAAGGGGGGGTATTCGGAGAGAGGGTTGTGAGAAGCCTGGAGGAAAGGTAAGTGTTCAGGGTATGACCACGGGAGTTGTCGTCCTGGAGCCCCACTGTAGATATTTCGCATTTTAGTCACCGCCAGCAGGAAATGGAAGCCCAGTGAATCAAATAATTGACTGAACTGAGCAAAAGTTATAGGTTTGTTTGGGGGACAGTACACTGCCACTAGAGTGATAGGAAAGGTGAAGGTTGAGAGTGACACAGTGGTGGATTGGAGATAGTCTGAAGGATCAGAGGGAATCAGGTGATGGGAGAAAGAGCTTCGAATCAGAAGGGCTGTCCCACCATGGGCTTTCCTGTCTGGGTGGTAGGTCTTTTAAGTTCTGTACTCTTGTATATTAATGTATTTTCGTGACGTAAGTCGCATTTCAGGATGCGACCACATAACTACAATTTCTTCTAAATTTAGAAGTAATAACTTACTTAAAGAAATTAAAGTGCTGCAATAATTCGACTACCGATGACTAAATGGTTAAAGCCCATACAAGTATAGGAGACCAGTTAATTGTGGTCGATGGAGAAATAAACTGCTAAGACCATTAAAGATGCTATCCAAAGAAGTGAAATAATACTTGCCTAATACATAAAAGCCAACCAGGACTTCAAGGAATTTGGGTCCATGGCCACGGTGAGTAGGTTCCATGTTAGTCCAATCAGGCCAGAATACTTCAGCTACAACTGCTTCAACTCTTTGAGACACCAAGATCAGCAGTACTGCAATAATAAAAAATCTCAAGATTTCCCACTTAATGCTTAGCTCATAATAACTGTAAGTTGAGAGTAGGTTAGTCAGGGATTCGGTCTTGGGAGCTGAAAAATTAAAACTGAGCTGTAAACAAAAAAGATGGGGAGAGACTCCGGCTCTACGATACTAAATCATGACTGTTGATCACTCAGACTCTCTCCCCCCATATTTCCTGATAAATGCCTGAATTTTAGGCCGAAACGTTGGTGAAAAAAATTTTTTTTGGTTAACGATTAAGTTTTCAGTTCCCAAAACCGAATCTTTGACTAACCTCTCCACATAAAGCTCGACGGACAACTAGTTACCACCAAATTAAACTGTAAGGTTTCTTTTCTTCTTACTATTTATTCAATTGCTTTGGAAATAGGATTTTTAAAATTCTCTTTGCCAATTCTAATCTTATTAGAAAAATTTTATTTCTTTAAGATGCTTTAAAGTATTAAATATCTTTAATTAATGGAATAAAAAATAATTGGCAATTTCAACATTTACATCTACAGTTGACATAATAAGTAAATTCATGTGTGTCACACACAGACATATTTATCATTGACCTACATAATATACATGTGTGTGTGTGCGTGTATTTAATAAGTTTACTGTACGTTTACTACTGGTCAATAATAAAATTATTTGAAAGCATAGATTAATTTATACTTAGCCTTTTATGCACATTGCAAGTGATTATGAAACAAATGACAATTTATATTGAGTATTCACCTAAAAATACTTCCTTAGTGTGAACGTAATATGACAGAAATTGCCTTCGTTGACCTTAATGCGCCAGCGCTGGCACTAACGCTGTATGTCTATCAGATGCCGTTGGAGATTTTGCCTGGCAGAAAGTGAGTCAAAGGATTGCTTAGTCATCTGCAAAGGTTGCTAGGAGTGTTGTGACACATCGAGGAAGGCACCAACGCAGTACTGATTGTTCTCGAAAGAGGAACAATACCTGTTGGATCGTGGAGTGTTTGGCTCGGAAACCAAACTGGTGTTTTGGAAGTATTTTGTGAGCATCTAGGATTGGTATTAGCCTTTTAAAAATAATCTTCTTAAAGACCTTTGAAAAAAGAGGAAGCAGGCTTATTGGGCGATAGGAAGAAGGATTACTTGGGGGTTTACCAGGCTTTGGGAAGAGGATTACAGTAGTTAATTTCCACAGGAGAAGAAAGTTTGTCGTTCGGAGAATGGTGTTGTAAAGGTAGATGAGGAAAGTTACAGCCTTTTTGGGTAAGTGGTTTAGGATTTTGGCTGTAATAAGATCATACCCAGGAGACTTGCGTTTAGGCAAGCGGGAAAGGATACGTTTGACCACAGAGGGGGCTTAAGGAGGTTGAGACATAGGAAGAGAGGAATCAAGGAATTCTTCTACCTCCGTGCTCTTAGAATGGTTTTCTGGGTAAGAGTGAGGAGTGAAGGTTTTCTTAAGGTGAAGTTTAGAGGGATTTATCTTCCGTTGTGAGGGAGGAGAGATGATTGTTGAATTCTTTATTGTGATAAGATCTGAGTTCCCGTGTCACTAAACGGCTCAGTGTTATATGCTTGGTGGTCGGATGGGCGTCGTGTTCTCTGCCATGCAGTTCTGGCCCGTTTTTTGGATAGTATAAGAGTCGGTATATGCATGGGAAGAGGTTTTAAAGGATTGGGTTTTAGTGGTTTTTCGGAGTTAGTTTTGGATGCTATCCAGTACGACTGTTGAATAGCAGAGGTGAAGGATTGTACAGCATCGTCAAGGTCTTTTAGGGATTTAATGGAAACTCTGAGGTCTATGGTGTCTTCAAGGAGGGATTTAAACCTATCCCAATCAAGTCGGAAGGAAGAGTCGGTTTTGGGATGGGTTGGAGTGACGTGGTGAGAAGTACGGGACTGTGATAAGAAGNCACACACACACACACACACACACACACACACACACACACACACACACACACACACACAAACGCACGCACAAAAAAAAGAAGGGTAATAAAAGAAGCAAATAATGAATTTAAAGTTGTGATTAAGAGAGTTAAAGTAAAATATGCACGTAAGTTACATTATTTTGAGTTCAAATTGAATTACAATTTTAAAACAGAAGATTATAAAAAATATTATGTCAAATATTCCTCTGGTAGGAAACTGGTAATCCAGAAAATCTAGGAAAAAATATAGAATGCATAAAATAGACAACTGAAGAAAAGTGATGCATAAGTGAGAAAAAATATTATAGATGTGAAATAATATACTGACAGCACGTTCGTTGATGATGATTATAAAAAACAGATAGAGAAAGAGAGAGGAAATAATAAGGGAAGGATTTATGGAAGGAATCTCTAATCTAACTTCTCTACAGCAAAGATGACAAAACAATGATGAATAAATTAAACAGAAGGAAACACAGACATAATATTTGGCCTAAATAGTTACTTAAAAAAACAGCTATTAATTAAATTACAAAAAATTTTATTAATTTCAATTAAGCTAAAGAAATGTAAAATTAACAGGTATTTTTAGGTGAATAACGCCGACGAGGTTTCAAAAAGATAATAAATAAATGCATAAAGTAGATTAACGCATTAATTAACCTTCTGCTTCAAATTCCCAGCTTAAAACATTGATTGATTTAAATAATGATAAGTCTTTCATTGAAAAAAATTGTATAGCAGGATAATGGTAGTACTCAAATACGCATCCTCACGATACAAAATTTGTGACGATCTCTAGTAATGAATTTTGATGATCATTTTAAAATGATAATTTTAAATTCATTTTTAAGAATGAAGATATAAGAATAGAGCTATATTTAAATTTAGATCTGAAGAACTTAGTTTTATAGTAGAAATATGGAAGGAGGTCGTATAAGGGTTACGTTAGCACACTGGCACAGCAAACTACTGTCTTTTTGAAACTGTCAAAGTTGTACAGAACAATTTTTCGCCATAAAGACTAGACGGCCTAGAGTTAAGGCTAGGGTATATATTTAGTATATGCCAGCGAGACAATTATCTATTTTACTCTATATCACATCTGGACTGGATTATAACTAGTAGAATAAATAAATGTCAGAAATAAATTACTCATTAAACCTTAAATGTTACTAACGGATAGTTTTTGACGGTGGAGATTATTATTAAAGAATTTGTTGTGGTTCGGTGAAGGTTGATAAAAAAAAAAATTAAAAAAAAATGTATTTATTATCATCTGCAGAGATTTCAGCTTACATTGTAAGCCATCTTCAGGGCTGTTAATATACGATGTCGTAAGAAAACACAAGAAAAATAAAAAGTATACGATTTATATAAAAGCATATACTTAACATAACTAAAATTAGTGATATTGTTACCAGTCCATAAGGACCAGACCTGTACGAGAAGGGGCAAATAGAAGGATGCCAGATGTTTTCTCTGTCTGGGAAGGGAAGCAGGAATACTGAGAAATTCTGATGAGAATCTTCTCGTCCCTTCCATGAAGTTATAAAAGCAACTCGCCAGCGACCTCCAAAGTCAGTGATAAGTTAGTCTCCGCCAGTGGCAGATTCCGTGTGTCAGATCGTCGGTCGAGCTGGCCTTAAATTTTGCAGTGCTGATAACAGTGAAGTGATAAGTGACAGTAATTAACAAGTTCTATTGAGGCCTCTATGTAAATAAGCACATTTAATTTATTTGTACGCAACAGTTAATTTATTAGCTGTAAGCAATATATATTTCCTCTTTATTTATGCATTAGTTATTAAGGGCATAGTTGCGATAGCTGTAATTATTATGAGTTATTTTTGTTTTAATAAATTAACTTATATTTATCTCTGTTCTTTAAATATTATTGATCCACATAGCTCATAACAATTTGGTGTCGGAAGTGGGATCAATATTTGTTTTGTTTAACTTTTGAGGGCTACAGTTTATGTTAAATAAAATGTCACTTGAGCTAGAGGATCTGAAATTAGATTCGGTAGAGCGCGATCTAGATATTTCTTGATCGAAAGCAGTTCTTCAACAACGCTTGCGTCAAGCTCTAATAGATGCGGGCGAAGATCCTGAAAGATTATTTTTTTAAAAAGAATTAACTAAATTATCTGCAACTTTGGAAAATAAATTGTTGGAATATTTTAGTGCGCAAGAAAATAAGATTACTGGGTTATGAAATTGGTTTGTTAAAAACTGTACTGCCCTAGAAAAAAAGATAAGTGTTTTATAAAATAAGATCTTGGAGAATTCTATTGCCACAGATAATATAATGTTAGACATTTTTGAAAACAAAATATCAGAAAACACTAATGCTTTAGATGATAGGTTACTTACTACAGAGAATAGTTTTCAGGAAAATTAGTTTCTATTCAAAATGCACTAGCTGTTGATAATGTTTGTATAAGTTCCAAACGAAATAATTCCTACCTGCTTTTCTCTTTGATGCCACCGCCTCACTTCCCCACCCTTCATTATTTCATCTTAACAAGTCCCTTCTCGCCTTCATAATAGGTATGTATACTGAACTTTCTACAGATATTGTTAGTGTTTTCCAAAGAATTTTATATCACATTACTTTTAGTTATAGTAAGTTTATGTAATAATCTAATCAAACTTTTTTTTTTAAATTGCATTTTTGATCAACCTTGACCAAACCCCAGCAAAATCTTTACTACTTAAATGTTACTAATTAATGCAATGTAAAAGTAAAGGTAACTTCAAAGAACATTTTTTTGGTATAATTATTTTTTCTATCTTTTATGTACTTAAATTACAGTCTAATTTAATTAAATAAAAATAAAAATTAAATTAATATTGAGCTCAATATACAATAAATAACTCCCAAAGAATTTAATATTTAATGTGATACTTAATTACTTTTCAATGGGACTTAATGCTTGTATTCTAGGCTGGGGGGGGGGCAAAGGGAAATAAAATACTTTACCCAAGTAAGACTAAGGGGCTCAGCTGAGCAAATGAATAGAGTAATTTCAGAACTTTAGGCATATAAAAAATATGCAGCTCCAACGAGAGAGGGTGATATATTCTCTTCAGAGTGGATAAGAGTATTGGAGTGGGGCGAATATTGTATATTGTGCATTATATTACACTAAATGAAAGCAAAGTTTATCTATCTACGTCCTTGAATGTTACAAATATGCTAAATCCCCTGTAATTTGTGAAGACGAACAGAGGAAGAAGAGATAAGAAGAAGCATGAATGAGAAATTTCATGAACGGCTTCCGCATTAGACGGCCGGTGGGTGTTCCGGGGGCGACGAGGTAGAGGATGCAGTAGAAGGGGAAAAGTAGTGCAACCTTGCAAACTTCCACCAACTTGGCCGAAAGACTCTTCCGTCGGAAACCGGGAAGCCCGTCGTACCACATAGTAGCCAGCAGTTGTTGGATGCTCGGGTGTGACACAAACTGAAACATATGCACAAGAGGGATAAGAATAAGGGCGCCAGGGTAGCTCAGAGGATCCGTACGGGTCTCAAAATCCCGTCCAGGTCAATATTTTATTTGTAAATAAAAGCTTGTCCTGAACCATGGGTGTTTAGAAATGGGTGGCAACCTGTAGATAGCACCTCCCTCTATGAACCTTACTGGTTGAAAGAGAGGCTAAAACTATAAATAAACAAAAAGGACATGAATAACTGATATTGCCCTAATGTAAGAGTTTGAATTTGTTTAATAATATCTATTTAAAATAAATTACAGCTTGATTTTTAAGGCATTATTAAGTTCAAGAAAAATTCAATGACTTCTGAAATTTGCTCTGTTTTTAATGGAATGGTGTGATCAACAACTTTATATATACTGTGATTTCTGAACAATTCTATATTTTTTAGAGTATTTCGATAGTGATTCTTCTAATTTTCATAGAAAATGAAAATGGCGTATTCTCTCACTCTTTCTTCTTCAGTGTAAAGTATGAGTGTGAAACAGGCAACCTAGATTTATGTTTGTTCTTTTAATTGTCAAAGTTTAATCACCGCGCTTTATAATCTTTGACAAAAGAGAGAGAAAATAAACGAGAAATGAAACAGACCCACTCCCTATTATATTAATAAATACTTCTTCCGGGCTTCACCATATGTCGAAAAGCAGTTTTTTGCCGCACCATATAATGGCTTCTTCAGGGGGGGTGGATAGAGAATGAGCTTTGCTACGTTCAATGGAAGTGAGAAGAAGCAATTAAATGGTATGTGCGGATGCTCGGGATAGTAAAGCCCGGAAGTATTTACGAACATTTCTGGAAACTATTGACATTTTGCTGTTACAAATGGTTAACATTAATTAAGGTTCACGAACGTCTATTTCCATAGGTGCCACTACTTTCTGGGTGAGTCAAATTTCAAAGGTTCTACAAATAAGGAACAATGCTAACCGCTAAACCTTGGGAGGTTACCAATATCTTAACTTAGACGCTAAACCTTCCTAATGATAAATTGATCGTAATGTGCCAGTGTTGCATTATACTTTTGGATCTTTTGAGTTCGAAAATAATGATCAATATAAATTATTAATTTTTCCTTGTACCACAAAACATTTGAAGTTTTCACTTATTAGTAAAACAACAACAAAAACACATTATTTGGAATGGGTAAAAGAGAATTAGAAAATGTGAGCTGAATAGGCTACCTTCTTCTGTTTATAGTTGATGGCAAGTTGGAGACGCACAAGTTTCATGCGTGCAGCGTCGGGTGGGGACTCTGGATCGTGATTCAGGATAATGGCCAACTCTTGAGAGCTCCGGCTTTCCGAAAGTAGATCCACTGCAAACTGCTGACATTGTCGCCGTAGTTCCTGAAAATTCCTTAGGTTCAGAAGTACTTTGACCTGCAGTAATGACTATCCTCACCTATTTCCCACGTTAATACCTTAAGCCGTTTGTCGTCTGCTGTCTGAAATCCTGAATCAGTATTGTCCTCCTGTAAACAACGCCTCATTACGCCACCTCACCCACTTAGAACCTCACCAATAAGTCTCTGAAGAGGTTACGCCAGCTCTCTATACACTTGAAATAATTTGTAAATAACGAATTCTAGTGCAATCCGGATTATTTCGTAATTATAAGTAGACCGAATACAAAGAAAGGAAATACCGCGGAAATGCGTAAAATAAACGAATTTCTAAGCATCGTACTTGCTCAATTTTTTCGTTTGAAAACTCCACATATATATGGAGTAACATATATATTTTATCATTAAACAAATCTCTGTTACTTTAAACTGAAAATTACGGTTTTTGCAGTGAAAGGACTTTCTGTATTCACGTTTGACATTTCAGGTAATCCTACCTGAATTAGTTCGGTTTTGCCGAATAACGGACTTTGCTTTCTTTGAATTTCGTTAAGTAAAGCTGAAAACTCTATATATTGTTGGCAGACAGACAAAAAAATTATAGTAACAATCATTTTTCGATTTAGTGAGTAGGTGAAAAGAAAATAGGGGGAAAAAAAATCATGAGAACCCCAACAGCTAAACTTCTTTGGAATTCGCTGAAAAGAAAACACAACCTATATTTTAACAATTATTAGTGCAAGGGAACAGAATAAAAATCTAACTGTCCCAGCTAGGACTCGAACCTGGATCTTCTGCTGGGAATTTAATAACTTATTAGGCTTGTCCTGGTAGCGTAATTGGTAACGCACCGGCCCGGAAAGCAGGGGATCCAGGAGTCCTGGCTGGGACACTTAGATTTTTTATTCTGTTCCCTTGCACTAAAAATTGTTAAAATTTACGTGGGAATAATACCACAAAAAATAATATTTATAAAATCACAACCTATATTATTTAATATTTATTTAAAAAATGTTCAGGCAGCTCCAGGATCAAACACTGGAATGCCAAGAAAAACACTAACAAAACTTACAAAAAAGAATAAGGAGAATATTGGGGTATATTAAATTGTTAATCTCATTTATTAAATTCATTAAATTAAATGTCATTCCACACTTGAAAATGACCGAGTAAACTGATTGTTCTAAAAGTTGAATCTCGAATTCAAATTCAAATAGGAAGCAGAAATTTGTTACCGCGACAGACAAAAGTCCTCGAAATATCTTCGAAACTAAGCTCTGAATTTTTGCACAAAGAGTAGCTTAGTAATACGTGGAGAAATACGAATTGAAATAAGCCAATATTTTTATTTAACAATTAAAAAAATATTTCCAACCATAAACCTTATTTAATGAGTGAATTACTCCATAATGAATGAAGTTGATATATAAATATCACAATAAAATAAGTAAATAATAAAAAAATAATCAACAATAAATTCAATTTTAAGAGAAATGTAAAGTTTAGACAACACAAAAGTAGGAGTTCATAAAAATCAATTTATAATATAGATAATTTGAATATAAACTTAATTTGGAGTATTGAAAATGTAATATTAAGGATGCACTAGAAAGACTCCTACTCCTTCATTATTGATACTATTTTGACAGGAAATACAGTGGCTTAGCAGGAGGTCACTTACTGATTAACTGTAGGACATTTCTTTAAACTTTGACTTTGAATAGTTCTTAACCGAAACTTGGAAACTTTATGATTTGTTTACGTACGAGATAGTCAGCTTTGCTTTCTTGCTCTGTAAAGGCGAGTGTCCGCAGTTCCCAGGACAGCTGAAAGGCTGAAAGAATGGGGTCAGAAGAGCTGAGAGCCATCAAAGAAGGGCTGGCAAGAGCTCGGTACTGGTTGATCCGTGAACGAGAGTGACGGAGTGAGTCCTCGTTTGTTTCTCGGATGCAATCATTGCAGCCGCATCTAAAACACCATATTCGCATACACACATATCAACTACATTTAACATGAATAATGTATAACTGAAGAATTATTCCACAACAGATTATTTTCTTAAATCTATTAAAAATGCGTTTTACAATAATATTATTCATTATAAAAGTTGTAGAAAATTTAACAAAATTATTCAAGCGATACCCTTTTTTTTTAAGAGGTAGGGGAATGCGTTATGCATTAGCCAATGCTGGTCAAACACTCGCTGTTCCCCAACTGTGGGACTCCTGCGAACAGACTACCCACTAAACCCCCTTCCTCTGGACTGGCAAGAGAAAGCCATTGCCCATTCGGACTCAGGTTTTCAGTTCTCCAATGATCTTAATGCTATTAATGAAAAGGGAAGGTTTAAAAACCTCCCTTTATGTTTTTCCAGTCCTTGACAAAGATGGTCAAGGCTTGGAAGGAGGTCTCATCGTTAACAAAATCCTTGGGAGTAGGGCTATAGTTATTCATGGTCCGAATGGCTTTTAGGCGCGCTCCATCGTATTCAGGGCATTCCAGAAGGACGTGGGCAGCATCCTCGCTTGTTGAGCCGCAGCTGCACGCGGGGGAATCTCACCTTTTGAAGAAATGCAATTTTTTGGCAAAGTTTCCGTGGCCGCTCAAAATTTGCGTCGACCAGTGGTCGAGTTCGACGAATGGCTTCGACATTCGCTCTATGACGCACGGGAAGAAGAGTTTGGTAACTGCCCCCTTTCCCGAGCACCTCCAGCGCGCCTGCCACTCGCTCAGGACTTCAGACTCAATAAGCTTTACAATTTCTTCTTTGTTCAAATCCCGGCCATCGTGTTCGCACCGGAAACGCTCGACAACCTGAAGCCAGCGAGGTGGAAGCCTCCGGGGTGGTCTCTCATCTGAGCTCATAAGCCGCTTGGCGACTCGATAAGACCGTCGAATAGGGCTTTCCACAATAGAGGACCCAGCACGGAGCCCTGCGGACATCCGCATTCCACCTTCACTGGAGTGCTCTCGGTTCGACTAGTGATCTCCGCTCGCCTCTAGCGACCTGATCTCCTCTCTCCAGGAAGCTACTCAGCAGCTAAAATATGTTGCTGGGAATCGCCCAGTCCTGAAGTCTTGCCAGAATGGCAGGCCACCAGGCCCGGTCGAAGGCACCCGAAATATCAAAAAAGATGGTCAAGGCGTAGCTCAACGGGCTGGTCGCAATCTGCTCCCGGAGCCTCTGGATCACGTCCTACGTGCTTCTGCCCTTTGTGCAGCCAAACTGACCCGGATGGGTCCTTCAAGCGGATTCAAGCGATATCCGACTCTAGAAATAAAATTCAGTACTTTCTGAAGAAAATTTGCTCTTTGATAGTCCCATTGCGTCATAATAGGTTCGTCGATAATGTTCCAAATAAGGAACTGTCATAAAACAATAATGAAAATACTAAACCCTCAAATAATATCTCAGCGCAATTTACTCATTGGCACATCCCTTTTTATCATTAGAGTCTTACCATCCAAATTTCATCAGGACCATGCCACGCGAGAAAAAAAATAAACCCGCAACATATTTATTAATGAACTCTCATACCTTATATTCTCCGTCTTCCTTGGTTTCTGTACATCTCTCGTTGGCGAGCGCTTTCGGAACCTGTCCATCTTCTGGCCGAATACAAACGTTCACTGTCACGGTCCGTATTCAACTGTGTTTTTCTGTGTGTTAGTTGTGTCAGGTAGCTGTAGGGGTCACTTTTGTCGGTGGTCAGGTATGTTGCAAAGCGCTCGCCAACGAGAGATGTACAGAAACCAAGGAAGACGGAGAATATAAGGTATGAGAGTTCTATATTCATTGGTGGTAGAAATAATAATAACCCTTTAGATTATTTATTAATGAATTCGCGCCAGAAGGATGAAACAGACGAAATTTCTACCTAGAACATGTTACCCAATGCAATTTTTGAAGAAATAAATACTAAAGGATTTCCATCATAACTTGCACGCCCCCCAACCCACATAAGAAAATAAGTCCTCTCTTAATAGGTCGACCGTTGGAGATATAAAAAAAAATCTAGGAAACGAAAAAAAATGTTGAGTTTAATGGAAGAGTTTTTAGGATATTCAATTCTTCCAATGCATGATATAATTCAGCCCGATTTATATTGCCATATGCAGCCTAAAAGTCTATGAAGGGATAGTGTGTGACTATCTTAACGTAATTTATTTTCCCAAGGTTCATTCTGAAGGAAAATAATTAATCAGAAGTGGACAGCCTCAGGCGGAAATTTGTTAATATCTTATTCCTTAAGGGGTTGATGCCTCTTAAACAGTACATTTGGGAGCAAAATGTAAGAACAAGAGAGTATGGAGATTCCACGGTACTTACTAAATTTTGTGAGTTCTCCTTCCATATGCAGAGGACAAATGATCGCCTTTCTCTCTCCAAGACATTAATTATCATTTATAAATGTCTCCAAGCATATTCTCATTTTCCCAAATAATCATTATAAGGTTTTTCATGCTTCCCCTCCGTATTTTAGCAGCTTTGGCTGAATACCAGCCATTTCAGATGCTTTCCAACTTCTAAGTTTTTCAATTGCTTCTTTCATCATAAGATGGTTCAGTCGCTCAGACTTGTTCCTTCCTCTTGAGTAGCGTAATAAATTTCTTCAGGTGCAGCGCGACCACCAAGTACATTTTTAAAGTTTACGTCCATCTATTTATACTCTCATCTTTCCTTTAGGAGAATAGGCGGCTTTCATTCTCCATCCGCAACTTCTCAATGTCTTCCATTTTTTTATTTCCCAGTGTCTCTTCATTCTTTAAAACAGATTTGTTTCGGGTGTCTCAGATCCCGATAGGCTTTCTAGGACTGACTTTAGCTGGGAGGCAATCCTCATCAAACCAGTGCTTCATTCTCATCAAAATGTGTTTCCTTTATGTCCATTTTATATTTTGTGTGAAGACACTTAAAGTGACTCCGAAGACGGATGACAGAAGGTATGATATTCCAAAATTGTTTGTTAATAATTTTATTATTACCGCCGTTTCGACTTGATCAGAGCAATAGTGGTATCTTAAGAGATCTCCGAGGGAAGCTTGTGGTCACATCTCAGAGTGCAGAACTAAACCTATGCAGTAGAAAACAATTACCCAACAATTTTGGAGTATTTTATTTTTCTGTTCCTGGCCGAAACCCTGTAGAATCTCTCCAGCAAATATTCGACGGCCAACGAACCTCCAACCATGCATGACGTTAAGCTGACTTGATCAGGGTCGTTTAATTTTGTGAAGAAATTTTTTTATTTTTCACAAAATTAAAGGACCCCGATCAAAAGTCAGCTTAACGTCATGCATGGTTGGAGGTTCGTTGGCCGTCGAATATTTGCTGGAGAAATTCTACAGGGTTTCAGCCAGGAACATAAAAAATTGATGGAGGCGGATAACTTCACTCAGAAATATGCGTGAACTCATTCCACTAACAGTCACATAATAGTCAGCTCCCATATCACAAATCTAGGATTAGTTTGATTAATTCGATGGAACAGATGAAGATCAAAACAGTAGGTTCAGAAATGTGAGAGAAGCATATGGAAAAAAAAGAAAGAAAAATTTTAAGCACTAAATTTTAAACTGCTTTTAATTTAAATCTGATGTTAAATCCGTTCTTATATCTATTATTGAGGCTAGAATGGTATTGGTTGCTTTATGGACTAAGCGTTAAGAAGAACAACTANCCACTCAATAAAGTTATAAGATAAAATCTATGTTTGATCGAGCTTTGTTTCGAGCCGAAAAAAGTATTATGAAACGTACAATGTTTAATGACTAATTTAAAACTAGATTAATTGACTTTACCACTATATACCTAATATCATGAGGCATTGGTAGTGTGGCACCTCGGTCGAGCAGAATCTTGAGAATCTCATAATTGTTCCTATGGGCTGCTAACATGAGAGGAGTAATGTCAGGCGTAAATGTTGCAATATTCCAGTCCACTTTCTCCCAGCTCTATAACAAGAAAGCCCACCAAATCGATATAAAATATTGGAGGTAATTAAATTAAAACATAGACTTGAGATATTAGAAAGACATTTGCTGTGTCTTTCAGCTTCTAACCATAATATTTACTTAACCAATGATTTTCAATCCCTGTTCATTATTTTTTCAAAGGATTACGGATTAGGATATTTAAATAAAAGGAAGTGAGGTACATTAGAAAATAGATTTACTTAGTTTTATATTTCTCGATTAATAATTTGTTTGCGTTTCATTCATACTTTCTTCGCGCAGTAGCAGCGTAAATAAACTAATTAATTTCTGTAGTAGTGATAAATATTTTTCTTAAAAGTTCTATGTAATTTAATCCTCCATATTTTTCATCACAAATTATAGAATATTTCTTTTATCAATAAATAAATATGTGTTGAATTAATCTACACTAAATATAACGCCTGCTGCAGCGAAAAGATGTTTTGATTTCGAAGTTGCCTTTTCAAGTAATTTTCCACTACTATTCATCCGATTTGGAACAATTACCCGAACCGGCAATTTTAAAATTATGGAATTCAGTTTTATATTTCAATGAGATATACAAAATTTCATTAGGTAGAAAAAGTAATTAAAGATTGGATTATGCATGCTTTATTATTTTCACTTTTTATTACTTATAATGTAGTATACTTTAGCAGCTGTTCCAGTAGATTGTAAGCTACATTTAATGGTACTCACATATGGCTCTCCCTCTTTGTGAACAAGCTCTTCGTGTTCTAAAAGGAGTTCAACAGCCTCCACAAATCCCACGTTGATGGCTTCTAGGAGGTTATCCCTGGTTTGAACTCCCATTACCACCAGCAGCTCAACCATCTCTAGATTCTCTGAATCTATAGCTAGCGTCAGTGCTCCCCTGCCTAATGGGTCCACACAATCCAGGTTCACGTCCTTTTTCCGGTGGGCTCGTTGGATGATTCTAAGTAAACCAAATAATATTATCTATTAACAACTTGATTATTAAATTTTGTTCAATAAATGGCATCTGTTTTACTATCTATGACAAGAAGATGCTATAACTCTGAAGGAGATGTAAGTAACTACAGAAATATCCATTTAATTCTTAATTTTAGTAAGAAACAAGTATAATTCTTATTTGAATCTGTACGATTCGTGTACGGGAGCTAGAAAAAAAAAACTCTCTACCTCAGCCGGTATCGAACCCGGGTCCCCCACTATCTGGGCGGGTGCGCTTTTTTTTTATTTTTTAAATTTTTTTTAGCTCCCTGTACGAACCAATTTAATAATGAATTGTGGGATTACATTGAAAAAAAAAGAACGAAAAAAATTAAAAATAACCTTCTTTCATAATCCAAAAAAAGAAAAGAAAAAAAATTAAAGTCTAAATAAATTAAAACTTAACTAAGGAATGAGGTTGGTGAGTTGATTCAGACTAGAGAATAATAATTTTCCACAAGATCACCACTCACATCCTAAGAAACACTAGCCAAGAGGGGAGAAAGCAGTTCCCCCTCCTCACGGAATACAAAGAGATAGAAAAGAACATCGAAATCTGAAGGGCGAATTTTACAATAATAGTTTTGTCTGGAGGCTAGTAAATGAAAATATAAAAAATTACAATAAGAATGCAGAAATAAAAAGTCACTCAACATGCAAAAAAAAAAAAAACAACTTTTCTGATTTAGGTTGGGCTTTACAGTCCCCTCGGAACACGAGGGAAGAGTCGGCAACCACCTAGAATTACGATTCTAGACGAAGAGCGTTCTTTGTCCGAGGAACTCTCTGGCAGACAGAAACTAGCAGACAGTGATCTTCTATTTGACGTACAACCAGCGGCGGATCTTCTTTCAGGGGTGTCTTGTCTCAGGTTTGCCAGGAATGAAACCGTTGTTTTCTGGAGCGTATAGGACTACTCGAACTTCTCCAGTCACGGTACAGAACTTGTATCATAGGAGAGAATTTTTGTCGCCAGCGAGACTTAACTTACAGATTAAGACCGACGCCTCGCCTACCGCGACAGAGCTAACGGAGGTATAGCTATTCATCCGGAAGAGCATAGTGTCAAGGTGATCGAAAGATGTGAATATTTCCTATTTGTAATCTTATTATGAATAAGTTTAAACAAAATTTCATTCTAGGAGTAATATATTTCAAACCAAAAGTAGCAAAAGAATACATAGTTGATGTATTGAACGATAAAATTAGTAATATAACATATAACCATAATGATGTTCTAATGGTGGTGGGTGGGAATTTTTACTGTAGAGTAGGTAATTTCGATCAATTTTATGTTGATATTTGGTTTATGGCTGTTATCTATAACGAGTAATACATTAAAATTTAGTTAGCACACAAATATATGTATATATATATATATAGATGTNTTTAATTAGGTATATTAAAATTTATTTTGTTAAAAAAAAGTATATTATTGATAAATATTTGTAAGGAATAATTATTTCAACACTACACGAACTGGTATCGGCTGATTTATTAGGAAGAAATACGATTTTAAATGTATACCATAAAATAAAATAAGGGAAATGTGTTTAATAATATTACGTGCAGTATCAAGAAGTAAAAAAGTATCAGAAGAAATAAATGGCGGAACAAGTGAGAACAAGATTTGGAAATCCACTTACAAATAACCACCATTTTTGACACATTTTCGGATCATCGTTCGCTTTGATGGTTTCAAGAAACAGTGTCCATAGCTCTCGTCACTGTAAATTCCACCAAAGGGAACGGATCTCGTTTGGTTTGAGATTTCTGCTTCACCGCTATGTGAAAATTTGCAATTACTGTAATTTCTTGATCCGCCGTAAATCATTAATACCGAGAAGCGAAAAATTGACTACTGATATCAGGAAAATTTCGATAGTTTTAACCACTATAGAAATAATAAAATTTGAAATAAGAAAGTAACAGATCACTTTAGTGTGCGGGGATGGTAGCATAGGAGTGGAAGAGGTCACTTTATCGTAAGGGGTATAACATAAAGAGGTTCAAATTGGCGCGCAAGTGAATTGTGGAAGTGTATTACTTGTGTGTGGAAGTGTTATGCTCTAATTAATTCTCTTGTACACGCTGATGGGCATAGATAGCGCGTTTTGATAAGTAATAGAGACATGATTAATTCTAAAGGCATGATATTTCATTAATAGTTGCTTTAACATTACTTGTTACTGAAGTTTTGTTGGGCTGTTTAATTGTTCATTTGTTACATTTTTTATTTATATGTATATTAATATAACAAAGCAATGTTTATGTATATATTATCTTATGTATCTATAGTTACGTATGTATATAAAATATTGCCAACTCCCCGAATTAAGAACAAAAAAAAAAAGAATATTGAGATTGAAAACTGACTAAAAGAAATTTAATCTTATTTATTTGTTTTCCAAAGCATAAGTACACTGTCAATTTATTTTTTCCCTTAAAATAACTTATTTTAATTAAATTTATATAAGCTTCCTACCTTCTAACATTGGCTAGATCTCCTCTTTCCACAGCAAGGAGGTACTTCTTTTCTTGAATGGACAAAGGTTTTGGAAGGTTTGGCATGACTATTTTCTTCATGCTGTCAATATTTACACCAACCTGCAAAATTAGTGTTAATTGTTTTTTACGATTTAACTGATGGGATATGCCGACTAGTTAGGATTTCACCCTAAGAACAATGGTACCCTTAACGTTTTGAATGCCATCTAAACCACCTCATCTTCTTTTTATCAGTTGCATTCCATAAAAACTAATTTTGTACAAATTCAATATGATGCTGCCATGATATTTAAAATTTCCAGTCGTTATTATTATGAATATTATGAAAAATCTCTCCTGGATAACTTAAATAAAAATCCACTACAAAATTAAAACATTTTCTCTATACAACAAATAAGTGCTTTATTTGGAAGAATACAGTGAATATTTATTCATCTGAAAAGAAAAATTAACAAGTAGTTAATAATAGTGATTCATGAAGTAAATAATAATCTTTATACTTATTGATAGCAATTATTGATGGCTACATATAAAGATGTGATATACATACTTATATATGCGTGTACAAAGTAATAATAATAAACTAGAATTTTAACTGTTACTGTGTATGCTAGGGTATATAGTACATATACCCTATTAGCATATAAATGTCTAGTATATTTAAAAGGGCCGTCTGAATGAGATATAATTACAAGGATGGACAAAATAGGTTAGTACTGCTGATGGGTATACTGGAAGTAGGAGAAAGTACCAGAGGAATGCTGACGGTTGCAAACGCACTCTCCAGGGAAGTATGTATTTCATGTGTGCCTATATGGGAAACTTCTTCCCCCTTACTTCTTCCTGTCGTTTAAAAAAAGCAACACTGGTTTGGAGCAAAACGAAATTCCTACTTCATATTTGTTTTTAAATACATTCATAGCTTGCTAGATAGACTTGATCTTGAGTTTTTTATGTTTATTTTTTTTTTTAAAGATTGACTCCTGATCATCTGCTGTTTTGATTAAACTAAATTCTCTGTATCCTTAATTTAATCAAGTGAGATATGTACATATAATGAATAGTCATTAAGTAAATCAATATTAATTAAATTTGGAAATTAAATAATTAGTATTAATTTAATTTTTTAAAATATTTTCATAATAATGGATTGAGTTGTGGAAACTTATTAATAATTCTTTTGTTTATAAAAACAATAAAAATAGGTGAGTATCAAAATGCTGACCTTGTGCATTTATAGTACAACTATCATGAGAGTCTGAAGCTGTGGACCGGACAAAAATAAATTAGTACTTTATTCGATTCATTGCCATTCAGCTTGGGCAATAAGGTATGAACATTTTCAAACTGAAGAAAGAATTTATAAATTTATAAAATTTTGAATGTCTCTGGAAAAACGAGAATCTGAAAGCATGCATAGCAGTAACTATCCCCCCCCCCCAAAAAA
>KZ806878.1:462150-473776 GCA_000696205.2 Oncopeltus fasciatus
ATTTTAATTAAAATTAAAATTAATGTCAGATTAAGAAAAAAATAGAAATCATTATAATGCAAAACTAATTAATTTAGTAACTTGAAATATATAAATAATGATTTACATCAATAGATCAATAAATAATTATAAATAATTAATTGACTTCCAGATGACGGCCCAGATGCATTTAAGTAAGGTTAAATAAAATATCATTAATTAATAAGATCCGAAAAACCTTAATGCATATGGCGCCTATATAACGCGCAGTTGATTAACAACTTCAATATAGCGTAAATAAATTCCGCGTTTTGTATATAATATTTACTTTTGAAAAATCCGGAGCGGTGCCTCGACTTACTCCCCTGAAAAATATTTTGCGGGCGGAAACTGTAGACCACTAAAAAACAAGTTGTCAAAAACTGCTGGGCAACACCATATCAACATCAAGAAATAGATTAAATTTCCGGCACCAAATACCTTGATGTTTATCTAACAAAGTGTATGTTATCCGAGTACCACAAAGAGAAAAAAAACATGGCTAAAGCAAAGAAAAGTGTTTGCATTTATAACCGTAAGGAAAGCATTTCCTTATTATAAAGTCCAAAGGTTTTTGTATACTTTATTGATACGTAGCATTTACCATAAAGCCCGTCTCCTTTAGAGAAAATCTTTCTATCACTCCTCGAGATTTTCCTCGCTTTTTGTGCCCATGCTTTTGCTTTCTGCTTTCCTAGTCTTGTCTCTCTTCAAGTAAAATTTTTACTTTATATGTATATTATCTAAAAATAAATGATAAAATGCGAACTATGAAATGATAAACTATCCTGTAAGGTTTTAAATAAGAGAAACGAGATTTCAAATGAAAAATTATATTTTAATTTAAGTAACATTTTCAGTGTTTTCCGAAATACGCCATTTGTCAGCACTACCAGGTATGCAAGTTTAAAATGTCGTTTATTTCTTAAAATATATACACAGTAATTTAAAAAAAAGTATAATATATTTTATTCAAAGTACTGGCCCTCGCTTTCTACACATTTTGTCCATCTCTCGGGCAATATATGGATACCATTCCAAAAGAATGCTTCATCTTTATTTGAAATCCATTCATCGAGCCATTTTCGTACGTTTTCGAAATTGTTGAAGTGTTGCTCCGCCAATGAGTGTCCCATCGATGAGAAGAGGTGATAATCAGAAGGCGCCAGGTCAGGTGAATACGGCGGGTGGGGTAGGAGTTCCCAACCAAGCGAAGAAATCGTTTCCTTAGTCAATCTGGCTGAATGTGCAGGAGCGTTATCATGCTGAAGAATGACTTTGGCGTGCCTGTGAGCCCACTCTGGGCGTTTTTCGATCAATACGTGACTCAAATTGATCATTTGTTGTCGGTAGCGCTCGGTATTGACTGTTTCGCCGGGCTTGAGAAGCTCGTAGTCGATTTGGTCGATTTTCTCGTTTTTGATCAGTAACATCAAAATCACCACGTTTGAAACGTTGAAACCAACGTTCACATGTCTTGACGGTTGGAGCAAGATCGCCATAAGTCTCAACAAAAATTCGATGACATTCAGATGCCTTTTTCTTTTGATTAAATAAGAAAATCATGACACGCCGCAAATGCTCTTTATTTGGCTTAAAATTAGACATTTTTAACACCAAAGAAAGGTATGATACGTCCACGTAAACGACTTAAAAACAACTGACTTTTGTAAACAAAATAGCGTTTAGAGATAAGCAAATCCTTCAATAGGCTAAGAGCGCATTCTATTGGAATTAAAACGACATTTTAAACTTGCATACCTGGTAGTGCATTCAATCGTGTGATAAGAACTTGGCGAGTCAAGGCTTAGGGAGGAATTTCAACTAAGGAGCTATTTTATATTGGTACTTATTTTATGGTAATTTGAAGTAGATTTATTAAAATATAATAGCAAAACTAGAGAATTTTAGTGATGTTACTTACAAAATAAATAGTGAAGAACATCAAATGTTGAAAAACAACTATCTTGATGTGGCCTTACAATTCTTAAATTTAGAGCTAAATAATGACTATCTAGTTTTACTAAAACCTGTAAAACAGTTTTAAACAGTTAGAGAAAATACGATGGACGGACACGGAATTATAGACAAAGTTTTTTGTGAAACGTACTATAAACTAGTGTGTGTAACGCTTTAAATTCCGTGATTTACAAAATTATTTTCTTCAAAGGATTATATTTAGTAGTATGGAAGAAATTGATAAGTCGAAATAAAGTGCCAGGAAAGTCTTATCAAGCAGACTAGGGAAGGCGCACAGGACGAAGTTTTGACATACAGCTTTAATTTGCTGGCTATATGGTCCTGCGTACCTTCCCTTCAAACCTGAATAACTGTTGAATTCTTACCGTCATGGATTCGGAGTGTCTGTTCCCAGCTCCACAACGAATCAGTGTTCCAAAACTTGTAGCGCTTGGAAGTAAGTTGAAAGGGATAGGTATGTCATCACCTTCCTCAAAGTAACTCATCCATAAGCGGGACCGTGCGAATTTCCACTCAGTGTCCGACCTTTCCTGCCAGCAAACCTTACTACTTAAGAAAGACCATTGTGTTATATATATGTGTGTGTGCCTGTGGGTGTGTGTGTGTGTGTGTGTTATAAGTTTTAAATTAAAATATGTCATATTTTCAACTTATTCAATAGCGACTAATAATACTCAACGAAGTTTTTGTTATACTACACACACGCACACACACTATATAAATACACACACACACACACACACACACACATATATATATATATATATATATATGTATTTAAATTAAAGTTTCTAAGTTATACAAAAATATTAGCTAAATTACTAATAAGCAAGGTACTAAGTCACGGACGTCTCTTCCCAAAAATCATTTTAAAAATAAATTTATTAATTTTACACACACGACTAACTAAACGAAACAATTTAAAAATTACGGGTTACCAAACTTATAGGACAGACCATTCTGTCATCAATCATTTCATCTACTAATCCTATACCCATATAGGCATTGGACAGGTCTAAAGGATCTAAATGAGGAGTAAATGTTTAACTTTAGGTGCTGGGCAAACATTTCAGCCTCGAAATGCTTCGGTCCTTGGTACAAGAGGCCCAGGAATAATTTCCTCGGCGCAAGGGAGTTGAAGCTTCATGGCTCTTAAGGACTCTGTGAGTAGTAATCCAAAGGGATTTGTTTCCTGCTGAAAGAGTAGAAAGATATGCATGACTCTTCTATAAGAGTTCTATACAAGGCCCAGTCGACTGGGCCATTAATGAGGGAGGAACGTAATTGTTTTGGAATAGGAATCAGGGATAACGTTAGGAGAAATGGGCTGTGGTCAGAAGAGAGCTCGTTTAAGTTCGATGCGGAATGACGAAGAGGAGTTTTTTGCAAATGTTTTTGCAACAGACGAAATCTTGGATGTCAGGAATGCGGTTCACGTCAGAGGGGGAGAGGAAGGACTAATTGTGAGGAAGGACTAATTGTGAGGAAGGACTAAAAAACACGTGAAAAAAAAGAGAAAAGAAAAATGTCATTCCTAATAAGTTTACGGATTTCACCTTCCGAAAATCAAATAATTTCCAACTAAATTTGTTAATTTTTCACTCAATTTAGTACAATGAATTACTGAAATGGCATTTTTTTTTCCAATACTGGCTTTATACGTTACTTTTATTCTGTTCTAAATGAGTGGACAGTGAGATAGAAAGAGGATTATTCAATGTTTCTTTGTGTTTTCTTGTTTATCTAAACATTTTGGACAAAGTTAGTTAAACGTTTGTTGTCCAAGCATTCGTACTAAAAAGTCATAAAAAAATAGAAAACTTGATGACAATTCATAATACAGTTTTTAAACAAATCAAAATTAGTTTATAAAATAGACTGTCTGAATTGCGACAAATATTATATAGAAGAAACATTTCAATTTACAGAAGAAATAATAAAAGGACACAAGAACACACAATGGATTGCAAAATACCAACTCTCTTATAAGAAAACGACTCTGTTAAAACAAGCAATTCAAACACACATACTTTCAACCTAAAAACTAGTTAAATTTAGGAAACGAAAAATATTAAAATTAATATACATAACTAAACAATAATTCATAAAAATAAAATTTATTAAAGGCCGAGATATTGGTCTTTCATATAATAATTTATAATTTTTTTTCTCACTACATAAAAGAGTTGAGGTGAGCAATAAACAGATGATGGAGAATTAAAGTACGCCGCGACGAAGCTGCGTTATCTAAGCTGATTTCCCATGTTTGGTTAAAGATGGATATAAATTAGAGTAAATTTGATATACAAGCCGAAGAGACAATGAGCGTAAAGGTATGACCTCAAGAGTTTGATCTAGACTGGCAGGGAAGTTAAAGTGAAGGACGCTCTCACCCAAGCTAGGTACATTCTTAATTTTTTTTCCTTAGTATGCTTTTTTTGGACAAATAATATAGAACATAGACATTAGAAAATTAAATCTTACACCTATTACATCCAGAAAGTTTTTCGTAACGCAAATAATAACGGAGGTCTTACGATTAAATTTTTGGACTCGCTGATAAATCCCTCTTTTTCTCATTCGATTTGAACTAAAAATGAATTTTTTAACAGTCATCCAATCCAATGACCGAATACCAACTTAGGTATCATAGGCTCGCTCAGCAATAAAAAAAAAATTATTTAAACACACTTTTCAATATTCTGTTAAGAATAACAGTTTACTAAATAAGATTGCATTGTAAGAAAAATTAACAAGTCACTCTTACATTAAATGGAATCTATGGTCCCAGGGGGTCCCGAGGCTACTCTCGACAAGTCGGCGGGTAGAGTGGGAGGAGGAAAGGGTCTGGGCTAATGGGTTTGGGTCAGATGGCAGTTGACTGGAAAAATGAAAAACAGTAGGAAATGAGGTATCGCTATTCTGGCGCTGCATGTTCGAATCCCTCCCTGGGCAAGCTACTACCGAGAAATAAAGGCTTTTCCAGGGCCATAGATATTGAAAATGGGGTAGTAACTTGGAGATAGCCACTCCCTCCCTTACCCTAAGTGGTTGAAAGGAAGAGTAACACTTATTTAAAAAAAAAAAAAATATGATTGGGAGGTTGGAATAAATATACACGCTGTTCACTAACTCCTGTATAAATGAGATAAGAATATAAATACTTCAAAAGAAGAATAACTTTAATATGTTACACAAAAAAATTAGATTACAATTTGCGCACTTTTTAAGAAAACGAATATATTTACATTTAATAAATTTTTGTTGTTGTGGTATTTAATCCCACGTAAATATTAAAAACTTTTAGTGCAAGGGAAAAAAATCTATCCCGGCCCGGATAGCAGGAGATGTAGGTTCGAGTCCTGGCTGGGACAGTTGGATTTTTATTTTGTTCCCTTGAACTATTTTTAGTTAAAATTTACGTGAGATTAGATACCACAAAAAAAATTTATTAAATGTAAATATATTCGTTTTCTTAAAAAGTGCGCAAATTGTAATCTAATTTTTTTAAATTAAATTAAATTTAACAATCTGCACAATAAATTTACCTGACTTGATTATCATGAAATGAAATGGTGGTCTACAGGAAGCTAAATTTTAACCCAGGGCCTGGAATTCGGTTCGAATCTGTCTTGTGCCTCTATGGAAGGCCATTGGACGAGCGGAAGGTGGATTTCGTTAAACGGATTTATGTTGATGCCATACAACTTATTAGGAGATTACAGCTTACTCACTTCTATGGCTTTACCATATATTCCCTCTTCTATACTTAGCATTTATAACTCTTTTATTTTGTCTGTAAAATGTCTCTTTCCGTAAATCAAATCAAAGAATAAAACCTTTTCTCGGGAATCAAGCCATGTAAAAACACTCAATATGAGTCCTGCATGTACATATACATAAACACCAAAAACCAAATCATTCACTGATGGTAGTATACAAAAATCCTGCAGTGTAAGAACGTGAAACTTCTTATAATTAATAATTGTTTAACGGCATAAAAGGATTTACAAATCTCTGCCCTCTATAGGTCAAAATAGATCAGGAACAATGTTTGAAGTTTAGGGTATTCTACACACAGATTTGAAACCCGACCTATGGAGAATGAACGGTTTTATTTGGAAACCGACGGCAATACATATTGGCTTATTCCACCCTTTATACCACATAAAGCAGAAAAGTTTTTTTGAAATAGTTTTGAAATATTTCATCGAAAATTTCAATTCTCAACAATTAAAAACTATGCATTTTGAAACATGTTTTATTATTTATGATAAAAAATAAATCAATTCTCCGCACTTGGCCACAAATGGGAGGGTCATACTTAAGTTAAACATAATTTCGGGGGAATTCGAAGGGTTATATTACTTATTTAATAGGAATGTGAAAATTTGTGCGCATATTGCTCAATGACAGTAGTGGTGTTCGAACTACTAGGATTCTTAGCATTAAGAAGTATTTTCTCTTGTTCTTATTGTCGTTCGGACCTCTATCCAACACAGCAATGTCAATCCTTGCTTAGCTGCTTCGTTTGGTCAAGAAATTTTCATAATATAATTACGAGCATTAGCGTGTGTTTCTGTCATCCCTTATAAAACTCTGGGACGACTTCGTTATTTCCTTCATTATCTCGACTTTTATAGTATTCATGTCTTCGCTCATACAGCACTTTAGCTCTTCAATGTGAATTTGAGCTCAGGTACTGCTCTCTTATACTTTTATTCCTAATGCGGACTCTATTTGCATTCTCAACTGATGTAAATAGGAACAACACCAGGATGATTCAACTTTATCTGTCATCATGGGATGAGGGGGAGGGGGGGTTAGTAGGCCTCTTACACACCTAATGGAGATCTGATGCTGTTAATAATCAGATAGAACACTTTAATTGCCTTCTTTATTCTGTTTTAGGTCTTAGTGGCTATACAGCCAGACCTTGGAAGAAAGGTCCTTAAGGTGGTGTATTCCCTTAAGGGAGTTCAACCCCCTTGAGTCACTCACAGCCCCAGGCTATTTGGATGTGTTTGTGTTTATCTCTCGCCATAACTAGTATTTTAATCTTTAAGGCATTTTTTTATTCTTCAGGAGCAACTACTTTCTTCATCCACAAGAAACTTTTGTAGTTCAATCATTGAGTAAGATATTAGAACTCGTCTCATCCGATTTATTTCTTTAAGAAACTCTTTACAAGTACAGTTTTCAAAAGGTTTTGATTGCATGGCATGCGTGACATTTAACCGTGCCTTTTCAGTGACTCCATAGTTAGTTGACTGTATAGCCACTGTAAAATCTAGGCATACCCAAAGGTACTAATATGTCCTAGGAGCTGAGTCTTCACATTAAAGAATACCAGATATAGGTTTACAACCCTCTCCTAGGTTTTTAATAACCTAATGAGTAAGTTGCGATTCTGTGTAATTCGACCTGGGCAAAACTCTGTTAATTTTCCCACTGGTCTTCTGTAAGCTGCTGCAGTATCTTTACTAAAATAAATGCGTATTATTTATGGACCACAGAAAGCAAATTCAGTACGCGTTCAGCCTCGGTAGTGGAAGCACCTCATCAATCTTGAGCTCCTGGAGATTGGCTGTATCTGCTGCAGCTCGCTGCCAGCCTTCTCTCACAGGGAAGTACTAACTCAGTTCATATTTTTTTTTTTTTTTTTTTTACGCCTTTTGAATAAATTTAGAATCATAGTTCATGGAGCAAGAGGGCATGGAGTATATCATCACTCAGATCTCAAGCCACCTGATGGATGAAGGCCCTCTTTTTTAAGACAAAAATATGTATAGTCAACTAAATATTTAGTCGCGTCCTTAAATAACAACAATAATAAATATATAATGATTACAACCCATTCAAGGTCAGCCGATTTGTAAAATCATTTGCCTATCGTAGAATAATATCAATAATTAAAAATGGGAATCTGGTATTAGAAATTAAATCTGAAAATACTTCACTAACATCACAGAAAACTAACTACTAAATATGTTAATATTGAAGTAGTACTCACACCTCACAGAACCCTGAATTACTCCAAGGGAGTAATCTCTTCGCATGAGCTGCTTCATTGCTTTGAAGGAGCAATTGAAATGGAATGAGGACCACATAGTGTAGTAAATGTTCCACGTGTATTAGGTTCCGTTCCCCAATTAAGCTCCTTTCCTATCCTAGCTAATTTTACCATTAATAATACCTCTATTTCATTCTCTTCCTCAGTTGATAACCTCGGTGTAACCTTTCACCAAATCCTCTCCTGGGTGCTTCACATTTCCTAAATATCCCGGCGCTGTTTTGCAGCTCATCGACATTTTCGACGCTCACCTCTTTTTCCCACACTTATCATACAATTGACCTTCTAAACACAATGGAATTAAAACCCTTAACATTTTTTCCACTCAGTGTTCTACATGGTTGATGGTTAGTTGGCCGTCTCGAATATCATGTGAGAATGGTCGGGGTTTCGGCCAGGAAGAAAAAAATATACACCAAAATTTGGAGTAATATTTTTATTTATGCCAACGTTTCGGCTTAGCTAGTAAGCCATCATCAGGGCTAAAAAGACAATACACACAATCAACNGTACATATCATTTTGTAATATGTTTTATTCCTAACCATACACACAAATAACAGTAATGCATAATTATATAATAATTGATATTTCAATTTTTATGCATTACTGTTATTTGTGTGTATTGTCTTTTTAGCCCTGATGATGGCTTACTAGCTAAGCCGAAACGTTGGCATAAATAAAAATATTACTCCAAATTTTGGTGTATATATTTTTTTCTTCCTGGCCGAAACCCCGACCATTCTCACATCAGTGTTCTACATTTAACATTTATATTGCTCATTCTATATATCACACATAATCTTACATTATTTTATTTACTAAAACTTTTTATCGGACCGACAACACCTGCTAATGCATTATGTTCATAATTCAGTGGAATATTAATGATATACAGCGCAATAATAACCATATCATAGGATTACTCCTATGTGAATACCCAGCAAAAATCATCTGCATACAAGAGTCCAGGCTAAAGAACAGTATAACTTTAACTTTCCTCGTTATAGCATTGTTAGGAAAGATCATACATCTCATTTGATAACTCGCGGAGGACTGTGCATTCTGTATCTTCTGTATCTGATAAGATTCCATTTTTCATTATCCCTGTTCAATTCGAGATACAAGCAGTTGCCACGCAGTGCTGTCCATTCCCAAAACAAAACGTATCCAGGCCTGTAATTCCCTTGTGGAACACCGAGTGTGATCGAGTAGGGAAAGAAAGAAGTATAAGTCTTAGGCGATTTAAAAGGCATCCCTGTTCTTTCCACCTTGAGAAGTTCGCTGAAGCTAAACGAAACTGTAAAAAAAAAAACTTAAGAAAATCTCAGCGGGAATCCTGGATTGAATTTATTTCCAAAATTAATTGCTTCATCCCAATCAAAGAGGTCTGGGACATAGTTTAAAAATTCAATTTTTTATAAACTTTAATAACATTTAATAAAGCTTCAAACCCCTAATGGTCCTGTCACCGACTTAATACAAATAGCTAACCTCTTGGCTATACATATTCAAACAATCTCCTCCAACTCGAATCATTCTACAGAATTTGTTGAAATTAAAATGCAGCAAGAAACTTTAAGACCTGACATCAATTACAAACCATAAGAGGATTAAGGAAAACCAGTTAGCCTTCACCTTCCTTAGATTTCTTGAGTACCATTCGCAACACCAGGCTAGTGCCGCAACACCAGCCTCCCTACACTCCTCACTGATGAAGGGCAACAGAACCACGAAAATTTTACTCCATGTTTTTTTCTTTTTCTGTGTGCACTGCAGTCTCTATCCCACTTGTTCCTTAATACTGAATGAAAAATTAAGCAAAATATTTAAGGGTGCGCCAGGGTAGCTCAGGGAATCCGGTCAGGTCTCAATATCTTTGCGCTCCGGGTTTAAATCCCGCCCATTTATTCAAAAATAAAATATTTTTTCTGAGCCATGGATGTTTAGAATGTGGTGGCAACTTGTAGATAGCCTCTTTCTTCATGGCCCTAAGTCATCCGAATGGGATGTAAACACACTTTTTTTTTATTTTAAACTTTTATTTATTTATTACATTCTGTTAAATTAAAACATTTTATAGGCCCAGGAGGTCACGAGGCCATCTTCGTTTTAGTCGTCGGAGTGGATCATAGGGGTTGGAGTCCGATGACAGGGACTGGGCATATGGATTAGGGTGAAATTGGAGTTTACAGTGGAGGAGCGTGAAGCGAGTGGAGATGAAGCCTTGGACGAATGGGATATTATAATCTTGATGTAGGGTAGAGTTCGAGACGTAGTATGGAGCATTGTCAATAACTCTTAGGATTTTGGATTGGGAGGATTGAATACGTTGGATGTTGGAAGGCTTAGCGGCACCCCAGAGTTCTGCACCGTCCAGATCGGTCGTATTAATGTTTTATAGAGAATCAGTTTATTCTCTGTTGTGAGCTGTGAACGCTTGTTTATTAGTCTATATAAGAGTCCGTAGCGCCTGTTGAGTTCTTGTCGTTTGATTTTTATTTGTTGGCTCCAATTACGTCGTGTACAAACACACTAAGAAAAAAAAACTAAACATTTTGATCACCAAAGCTAAAGAAAAATGCTTTACTCGCAAATGAGGTATCAAATAATTTTTTACTTTCACTTCTATGGTGTTATGCGCTCAATTAGGTAACAGTTATCATTAAAGTGCATAATGGCATCTGAGTGGGTAACATTAATGTCTCCTTACAGGGTAACATTAAAAGTATTCAAGACTACTTCAACAGAGTACATTTAGAAGTGTTATCTAGTTAAATAAATGCAGGAAAAGCAACTTGTGTAATTGAAAATTGCAAATATGCCGCAAGTGACCCAAATTTCGAAGGTACTAGTGAAGAGAATGTGTTTTTGAAGCAAGCATACTTACAGAAATGATTTGGTACGAGTTGGACATCATGGCAATCAACATATTTAAGAGAACGATGATATTAATGACGGAATAAGATCCAAACATGAGGAGTGCCCAAAACCTGGTAAAGCCTTTTATTCCCGCTAACTCGAAGTTCATCAAGTCGACTAGCCCAAATCCTGCCCAGAATAGCGACTGCGAAGTCTCGAACAAACTGGAAAATAATACATTAGAGTACTTATAATAAATAAATTCTAAACGAAATGTTCGTATTTATTCTCTCGAGATTTGTTAAACAGCTTATTCATATTCGCTGGAATAGGGTAGACTTACTATTTAATACATAAATTCATACAGTTCACAACACTTAATAATACTATTTTTTGTGTATCAGCATTAATGAATCTTTGAGTTACATTAAGCCACAACCTTCAGTTAACTAAATACCTGTAGCATTATTTCAAACTAAATTAAAAGAGTCGCTCTTTATTGCTCCTCAGTTCTCATATCAAAGGTCAAATTTTAAAGATGAAAAAGTTGAAAAATATCAGTTTTCGTTGTTTAAGTAATTCTTTAGCGAATGTCAAACTTAAATATGGTTAAATTTCATTAAAATATTGCAATAATTGTTAAAGTTCTGAATCTTTCAAAGGCAAAAATTGATTCTTATACATATATCTAAAA
>KZ806878.1:526238-546104 GCA_000696205.2 Oncopeltus fasciatus
ATTTACTGATGTGATTTGATCTACTGTAAAAAAATTAATTTTGTCATATAACATTCAGTACTTATTATAATTAGATGATTTTAGTTGGGGTTCGGTCAAGGTAGATTCCAAAAAAATTCAAATTTAAAAAAAATGTGTATTTTTTAAATTATCTGCCAACGTTTCGGCTTACATTGTAAGCCATCTTCAGGGCTATCATGAAGGCGAGCGGAGAGGTTGTGTCACCAAGATCTAATTTTCATGACTGAACGTTCAGCCATGAAAATGGGATCTTGGTGAATAAGAGCTTGATGAAGCCATGAAGATGGCTCACAATGTAAGCTAAAATGTTGGAATATAATTTTAAAAATACACATATTTTTTTAAATTTGTGTTTTTTTTATCTACCTTGACCGAACCCCAAAAGTTAAGAACCTAACTCCAACCAAACAACCCTCTCCTCCTTGCATTTCTCCAAAGTTTTCGTCACTTCTCTTAGAGCCTGCCCATTCATTGCAATTGTACCTCTGTAATAACTACAGTTAACAAGTATTCTTAATTGTTTTGTGAATTCGGATGTAAAATAAAAATATATCTTTTTATAACTCAACCGAGCCGGAAATATATATAATCTACTAATCCTCCACACTAACATGTTTTGTTCTTTCTATGCTAATTATACCCAACCACAAACCAGCGTGTTGTTCGCTATTAAATACGATCCTATCTGATCCCATTGTAATAATATTTTCAGTTTTGTTATTAATTGAATAAAACTTTTATTGACAAAGTAAGTGATGTCGATTGCCTTCTGAGTCGTATGGGTCAAAATTTCCTGACTTCTGGAAGAGAAAAGAAAACTCACCTTTGCCAACGGGGCTAGCTTACTACTGAGGCGAGGCAAGTCCATTCGCCTAATCCACTTTATATGTTGCATAACCTAGGCACGAGACAGCTACTGTAAGCCCCGGACACTGTATTGATCAAGAGGGCAAATCACCGCTTTCCTTACAAAACATTCAAATTAGAATATAAGTTTTTATTTTTCTGATTCATTATAGGATTATGGATTATTTGTCCATGCAAATGAAATCAGGTGCGAGCAGTTAAACTATTATTTAAAAAAAACAGATCTGTGGCAAATGCTAAAAGTGAAAACTCTAGCACTTTCTCTATATAACCTGTAAACATGTAATATTTTCTATTTTAATTTTATTTAATCTTTCAGTAATGCTGTTTTTTTTTGTTTTTTTTCATTTTCTTTTTTCTAACAAAGTTTTTTTATTCACCAATAACTGTATGTTATTTATTTATCCATTATTTTTTATTATTAATTTTTTGTTTTTATTCTTCGAGGAGTGTTACATTAATCGTTCTCTGTTAAAGTTTTACTTCAGTTCTGGTACCCTGTCCAATCCTGTCCTTTCCTCACACCCAAACCTCTTCAAAGTTATCCATAATGACTAATATACTAACATCCTGTCACGTTAATGCCCAATCCCTTTCTGCTCACATCGGCGAATTTCAAGAATATTTCCCTCGAAACTTTTTCCATGTAATTTCCGTTTGTGAAACCTGGCTTAAACCCTCTATTCCCTCTTCAGCCATATCCCTCCCAGATCATGCAATCTTCCGCCACGACCGCGTTGACCGAACGGGTGGCGGGGTTGGGCTTTGTATACACAAGAGTTTGAAATCTCAGGATATTATTTTTGGGTCTAGATCCTTGCTTACATCACTCCTTACTATTCCTTCCCTCACAATCAATCTGCGCCCAATTTCCTTTCATTCCTCAGTCAAAAACCTTGGGATTTGTGACTACATGAAGTGCTACTCTAGGGACTCGAACCCGGATCTCCTGCTTACCGGTCTGGCATCTTTACCAATTACACCACCGAGGCTAGCCAGATGATACATTATATGATACACTCTACTGGGAGTCTAAACCCCCGAGCAAGCCGAATATATCGTCTTACGCTCGAAGGAACTAACATTGTCAGCTGTTTATTAGACTCGCGTTTTTTTTTATTTATATATATATTTTTTTTTTTAGATATTGTATTTGTTGTGGTAATTACTCCCCAAATTAAGTGTATACACGAAATGCAAGTAAATAGAACATCAAATCTTACTACCTCAGCCGGGATTCGAACCCCCTATTTTTTTAAATTTCCTTGCATTTATTGTATAAAATTAATGTGGGATTAAATACCACAACAAATACAATATTTATACTCTTTGCCTGTTTTCTCTTTAATGGGACTTTTTGTAAGAGTCTCTATCTATATGGATTCTAATAAACGATGTTTTTCGAGATTGGTTTCTGTTGTAAGAAGTAGAAGAAATTTTTTATGTTAAAGGTGTGCCTGACAGTTTTGAGAGAGTAATGGTCATTTTTTTTGCTTTATATGTCATGTTTATGGTTTTTGGGTCTCGTTTTAGTTGGGTTAACTTGGGTTAGGCTCCTGTAACCTACCCTTTTTTGAATACGACACTGTGACGTATTTAAATTCCGTTTCTTAAAAATACTGTAAAGTACCGGGCTACTTTAAATTAAATAGATAAAAGCACGGAATACATTAAGTTTTATCATAATTATATATTTTCTGATCCTTACGTTTACTCACTGTTTAAATCTATCTTTAATATTCTTCATTAAATATTGTATTAGAATACACCTAACCTATGAAGGTGCAGTCTATGGTGAGATGAATCCCACGAACTTATTATTGTAGTACCAAGGACTTTAGATTTCCGAAAATTCGTACCAGAGAACTCCATCCAGGAGGAATGTCATCCTTGTAATACGCTCACTTTGTGTATCCACAAAGATTTATTCCGGTTCTTTAGTACTTTATTCTAATATTTGTTTAATCATAAAGTCTTCAATATTTTTAGTGAATTGATGATTTAGTGAAATTTTATACCAAATGGTCTTCTATTTCTTATATTTTCGGTTTTAAAATCTTATTTTATCCTTCTTACTTCCTTCATATCTACAAGAGCATTACCATTTCTTCCATCTGCAACTGAAAAATTCTTCTCTCATTTAAACCAATGTTATTTCTAATAACTATAAATAACTAACCATTTATCTCGCCCATATAGCTTTTATTATGTGTTAAAATTATTATAATATAAATTTTTTTAATGCAATTTAATTATTTTTATATTGGGAGTTCTGTTCTACAACTACTTGAAGTTACTTGTATATCAACTTTGTATTACTGTTCTATAAGTTATAGTACATTCATGATATATAATTTCATTGCCCAAGACGTCAAAAGTTTAAGTTATTGTTGGATATGCATCAGTTTCTTTTTATAATTGGGATCGAAAGCCGAACTAATGATTAGGAAGAATATTTGAGGAAATCATTATAGATAGCATTCGTAGAAGAACTTTCTCAAATACCTTTGAAAGTAAAGAAAGAAGGCTAATTGGTCGGTAGGATGATGTGTTATTAGAAGATTTACTGGGTTTGGGAAAGTGGAGAAAAGTAGAGGAAAGTGAGGAATTGCTCAATTGAATTGCTTTTTGGGGTATCGGGATCTGGATGAGGAGTGAATGTTTGCTTCAGATGCTGGGCAAACATTTGAGCCTTGTCTTTGTACCTCTTTACAAAAACCCGGTAAACCTTCTTCTGACACATTATCCTAAAGACCAATTAGTCTAATTAGTGCCAATTAGTTAACCTCTATATAACAAATATGGACTCAGAATTAGTTGGATCAAATTACTTTGACATCAGAGTGGAAAACGCCCGAACAGGGCGGCAGCATGAAGTTAGCACCACAAACAATAAATTTCGAGAAGATAATGAGTGTGCCGTTAACACTTTCAAGTGTGCTAAGTGTGCCCGTAAGAATTAGAAAGTGTGCCGGTCGATAATCGACTTCCAAGAATTCGCTAACTTCGCGTAACACAACAAACTTTGAAAATCATGACAAAAAAATGTGTGCTTGGACAAATAAGCAACTTTCCTGGATCCCATGATTTTTTTACCGTCTTTCAAAATATCACATACGTCAAAGCAATTTAAGTAATAAGTTTTAATGTGCTAAATAACTTTTGTAATATCTAACGGGCACAGCAAAAAATCCAGAAAAAATCATGGATAAATGCCATTATATAGAGGACAAGTGTATAAAGTGTACTCAGGACAATAAGCGAGTGTGCTGCATCACATGATTTTTTATCGATTTTCAATCACTTACGTCATTAAAAAAAATTGTAGAAAATCAAAAAAGCAATTTAAGTAATCTCTTCATTGGGCTAATAACACTTTTTTAATGTCTAATGGGCAAAAATGTCCTGAAGAAATCATTGATAAGTGCCTCAAAATCGCACTTTAAAAATTACGAAAAGTGTGAAGTAGACACCACAAACATGACCAATGAAACTAATTTATAAAAGATTTTATTTTCTCTATGTACGTGGTACATACATCAGTAAATGTGGTTTGGTTACCAATTTATTGTTGACAACATTAATTAAAATAAAAAAACATCCTATTTGAGCCAATCTATAACAAAGTAAGATTAAGGAGTTACTTTTCAGTTAAATGTTTATTCGGAATTCCACCTAGAGTATTCTCATTGTCGGCGTCAATGAGGTATCGCTGAGGAACAAGTTACATATTAGCACTTTTGACCTCTACAGGATTACAAATTTTTATCGAGATTTCTTATATTTATGGTCTTAATTTTTCAGCATTTTTTTTTTCAGCCCATTAGACATTCCAATAGTGTTTATTAACATTCTCAAGACTTTTTACTTAAATTGATTTTTCTATTTTCTACAGTTTAAAAAAAATGACTTAATTGACATTTTGAAAATCGTTAAAAAAGCCATGGGATGCAGCATACTTGCTAATTGTCCTAAGCAAACCTGTCCTTTATACGATGACCAATTTTTTTCGAGATTGGACATGTTTGTGGTCCCAACTTCACGCTTACTCTGATTTTTCAAGAGCGATATTGAGACACTTATCAATGCGTTTTTCAGAATTTTTTGCTCTGCCCGTTAAACATTACAAAATAAAGTTATTTTCACACTCAAAACTTATTATATAAATTGCATTTAACAAATTGTTATCCAGTTGGGTCATATTTGTGATGTTTACTTATGAAAGTGCCCTGATTTTTTAAACTCATTTTTGTGTGCAAAGCTATGATTTTTCATTGTTATATATTTATACAATAAGAATTTTATTAGCACCCAAATGATCTTCTTACAAAATTTAAATTTTCTAATTATATAATTTTTTTGAATTTTGCGTATGGGAATACGGACACACTTAGCACACATGAAAATGTTGAGGGCACATCATCATCATTATCAATTCGATATTTCTTGTTTGTGGTGCTAACTTCACACGGGCTTGTAGGATAGGGCTTTCAGGCCGGTGGGCGAGAGGCCTGTGAACAAAAATTTTTGCATCTGCAAAGAGCCCCAGGAAGTCAGACGCTGAGCTGCTGGACAGAGTTTTTGCTAGCAATGGACCCATCACTATATGAGTGAGCTGGGATGATTCAGCAGACAAAAGGAGAGCCGAGGGAATCACGGGAGGAGGCATCAACGCCGTGAAGCTCTCTTCCAGAGGACCCGGTCAGACGAGGAGGTCAGGCTGGCAGCCACGGTCTCTGAAGGTAGACCACTTTTTAGGAGGGTCTCCTTACCCAGTGGGTAGGGAAGAAGGATGGGTAAGAGAGATAGTTCCTCACTCCTGAGTGAGGGCCCTGGCCCTCACCGAGTAGGATTGGCACACAGGACTTCATCGACCTCCCGAGGTGCTATAAATGCCAAGGCTATGGCCATATACACTCAAACTCCTGGATGGTAAGCAGGGAAAACGCCATGAGGCCAAAATTGCCTTGGTAAGAACGAGGCGCCAAAGTGCGCAAATTTTGCCCTGATTGGCAAGAGACCAGACCATGCGGCCAGTGACGAATGGTGCCCGGCAATCGCTTGGTGGCACAGACTGTCCGCAGCACGTTGGAAGACCTGCGGTGAGTCCTGGAGGCCCTAACACCTAAGAGATTTGTAAACTGCTCAATTGCAGGGAGCGTTTCCTTTAAAGTGAATTTTATTATTATTAATGTTGTTTGACGTAAATATATTCGTACTTACTTTCTGTGCAGCACGACTAAATGTAGGAGCTAGGGATTCAGGATAAAGTTTTTTCAATGTTTTATGTTACTTTCTGCGTTACCTGGATGTCTTTATTTCTTTTCTTTCTTAGTAAGGGACACACTGAGGATGTAGCGACTCATAGTTTTTATTAAACTTATTAAAGAACAAATAATAGTCACAATTATTGTCAGTATGACCAGTTTGTGAGCATTTTTTATGGTTTGGAGAAGTGATACCACAGGTGTTATTGATTGGTCTAAACTTATAGCAGTTAAAACACCTCAGAGGTGTTGGTATGTAAGGAGTGACTTTAAGTTTCAAATACCGTGCTAATGAAGGTAATTGGGGTGTACAAGAAGTATAAATCAAGTAGAGCATCTAATCTTAGTTATCATTTTTTCACTTCAACAACATTTTGTTAATGTAACTCAAGTAATATTTCAGTTTTTGAATCTTTGATTTGGTTGAGCTTTTACTGGGATTTCATAAAATGATTTTTAATTAAGTAATTTTATTGATTGATTATCATTATGACATTCAATTAAAATACTTCCATCCCTAAGTTTTTTAAAAATATTAATAACTTCACCAGCACTGGCCATGATAGCCTTGTTTATAATGAAAGATGAAACGTTTTAAAGGTCTCCTTCTCCTGACTTCGTTACAGCAACTAATCTTATTCTCTGTCGAACATATTTATTGATACGTGTAGGAATGAATATCATACTTTAATTATTAAATGTTGTTTGTTTTTCTGCTTGAGGCTTAATGAGCTTCAAATGGGACCCTCCATTGCGAATTTAGAAAGAGATACTCTTCCCGAGTTATAATAAATAGAGAACTGTAGAAACAAAATATAAAATGAATTGTATGATAAAGTTCGTATTAGGTGTACGTAGCAGAACCGTTTTTTTTTTAAATATTAAGGGTCAAAGTTATACTGATATGTTTCAGGTTGCACATTAGGTTACTCTTCGTTACAAAAGTTCTCAGCTGTAATATATTACTTACTCCAAAAAAATTCATCTTCTATCCATATTCTAAGGAAAATTAAAAAAAAAAAGTATATTACCTTCAAGCAATTCTTATGGAAGTGTACGCTAAATGTTAGTATAAAAAGTTTTATTTTTGCCCAATATGTTTTGGGGTGTTATATACACTTATATGTAATATACGCTTGTATATTTTTATTTTTTACATAATATTCCAAAATCATGTTTCATATTCATTTTTCAAAATGTTAAAAAATAATTAATAAATTAAAGTCTTGAAGAAAAAAAAAATCTTTTGTTCTTATTTATCACATTATCTTCAAATGCTACTTTCATATAACATTTATATACATATATTGCACCAAATTTATATACATATAAAATATATATACATAAATTATATTCATTATTTACTGCACAAGAAACTTTGGGTTTGCTATATGTTAGCTATTAAATTTATAAATTATGAAAAATGTTTATTTTGTGAAGAGAGGATTATCAGAAATTCGGTCATGGTAATTAAAAAATTAAAAAATTAATTTTTAACCAAATTAGTTATTAATTCTTCAACAATCAAAACCGAATTCCTGATAATCCTCTCTTCATAATACTTTACGGTCGTAAAATTTGTCTCCAAATGTTAATTTTGTTTTTATTTTATGTATTGTATTCATACATATCATTTTCAATACTTCCGGTTCGAGTATTACGGTTAGCTTAAAAGTCAGGGTTTTTATAAAAGTACTATGAAACATTTATTGAAAGAATAAAAGTATCTCAAGCAGATTTTATTTTCAATATTCTTTACAGAGACATTATTTCTAAAATAAAATAATTTCAAGTTCTGTCAGTCATTTCGGATCATTGGAATAAATAAATAATCTCATCTGAGTTTATTACAGTATATTTTTATGCCACTAAACATTCAGTAGATTAGCAAAAGCGGGAAAAATATTTCTGGTTATTTTTTATAATGTGGCTTACAGGCAGTTGGAATGAGTAAGGATGGGAAGTGAAATCTGGGCGGATGGAGTCAGCTTTCCCAAAACTGAAGAAATCTTCATACTCTTTCCCTGTAAGGTTCCCTGGAAGTCGGAATCCGGAAGGCGCGAACCGGAGAAAGGCAGAGCGTCCTTGTTTCAGCCGCTTTTCAACGGGATCCAAGTGACTGGACTTGCCAAAACGGAGGAATCCAGTATCTTTTCCACGTTTCATCTCTGACGTAAATGGAATCCCATGACCTCCATCCTCAAGTGCTCCTGACCTTTCGAAACGTATGTAGCCAGATTCTTCCTGCTTGCCGCGTTCCAGTTCTTCACCTGTACTGGCAAATCTGCCGCTTTGCAGAAAACCCGATCTCCCAAAACGAAACAATCCGGCCTGTCCTGCCGTTTCGCGCTGGTCCTCTCCCATTTCCAACTCTTTTAGGGGCGTGTTTGCAATTACTTTTTCTTTATTCACGGGGTTTTCTGCAAATCGGCCAAATCTAATGAAACCAACTTTGGAGTTTCTCGCGAGTCTTTTATCCCCTGGATATGCAGACCTGCCAAAGCGCATGAAGTCGTTGCTGCCTGATCGCTCTTGGATCTTACGTTTCCCAATGACTGCAGCCTTGGAAGGACGACCAAACCTCATGAAGTCTGCCCCTCTTGAGAGCCTTGCGAGTGCCTCTTTGCGCTCTTCTATCTGGGGAAGAGACCGACCGAATCGCATGAAGTTCTTCTCCAGACTGCTTCTCCTAGAGAGCTGATCTATGAGAAATGAATTTCGAGATTTTTCATTTTGATTCACCGCACAGCATTGGTGTTGAATCATTAGCCAAACGCCGATTAGCATAATTCCTCCAGTCATCTCAACCTGAAACAAATTATTTTTCGTGAATTTCAAAGTTTTAATACGAAAAATACAAAGCGAAAAATTTAAGTATAATGATATTAATATTTTAAGACACGATCTGAATACGATGGTGAGTTGGATCATTCATTCCTAACTTACTAATTGCTATATGGATAGTCGCTATCATATATACGTATGTATACGTCGCATACATATATAATTATATGTTCTATGTGTTCATTTGTGTATGTTTACATGTAAGTATTAGATAATTGTAAGCGCTAAAACTAATTATTATTGAGTTAGTATGAATTATCACCTTAAATATTGTTACTTTTGAATAGTAATAATAAACCTATCCTTTTATTTATTGCTAAATATGTGTTAAGAGTCTTGAGAGGCCCACTACGTTTTTAGACGACCCACGAGCAAAGTCTTGGCCATTAATGTAATCCTAATATAAAAGAAATCTAATATCGATCTGTCTATGCATCTATAAGTAATGGTAGAGAGAGACAGTATCAGTTGAGACACGGATCAGCGAGGAGTTATCGCTAGCTCTCTCCAGGGGATTTGCTGTGCAAGCCTCTCTCAGGGAGTGCATCTAATAATACTATTATAATTATTTTTTTTTTGTTTGTACACATTTTCTGCGGCTAACAAATTTTGTTTCAGAAAAGTGGATCTCTGAGTGGTTATGCATCACTACGTATGCCTGCCGGCTCGGTAGTTTTTTAAAAATATTTATTCATTATTATTATTTTTTAATTAACATGTTCAGGAAAATAAAAAGAACAATGCAAAGAGCTGGAAAACATCATTCAGTGAAAGTAGAAAAAATGAAGTGGTTTTGACAAGACTTCGTATAGGACATACCCGACTAATTCATTCCTATCACATGCCGAGAGACGTTCCTCTCATCTGTGAAACCTGCGGGACATCTCTCACAGTCAAGCATGTGCTTTAACACTCTGTAAAGGCACTCTGCCTTTACTACAAAAACTTCAGAAGAAAATACAACATACAAGGCAGCATAGAAGGAATTCTTGGAGATAAAATAGACAATACATATCATCTAATTAACTTAATAAAAGACGCACAGTTAGTTATTTAGTACAATAATACTGACGACCGCACCGGGCTTGTCCTGACTTCTTTGGGGCTTGGTAGGGTTTTCCAAGTGGGAGCTGGTACATTTACAATCAAATTTTCATTAATAAATACTCTTAACGACTAAAATAAAATTTAATTTAAAGAAAACAAAAGGACATTAATCTCCAATAAAAAAGAAATGAAAACAGAACCAAGTTCAAGACCAAAATTTTCACTGGTGTTAATGGCCATCAGGTAGCACGCCCTTTTAAAAAAAGAAAAGCCCTTTTAGAGAAATTTTATTCGAAATGCTTCATGAGGGTTAAAAAAATTAATTATTTGAAAAAAAAACTATTTGTCACATCTCTAGAAAAGAAAGTTTTGACAAGAGTTCTGGAGGATGGTTTAGTGGTAAGAAAATTGAAAGCCCATTCATCGAATTCCCGAAAAATATCAGCTCTTGTTGAGGGAACACTTTTAGGAATTTTTGCATATAGATTGGCTGCAGCACACTTCGGGGCCAAGCCTGATCAGCTTATTTTGTCGGGTGAATGAGCATTGCTTATATAAATAGTACACTGTAAGTTTTTCTTTCAAGACGACTACCATGATTCCATTACAGAAAGGAGCAACCATTAAACATTACATTCAGCTTCGCACTGGAGTGCAAGTAAATATATACTAGTATATATGTGTGTGTGTGTATGGCCAAAGTGAAACGACAAGGTATACATTTTTTTTAAATTGCCGTCTTATCAAATTCAAGATTTCAAAGAACTGAGAATGTTATAATCCTATTTAATATTTACTAATACATAATTATCCCTTTAAAGTGTCCTCTATGCCTGTTAAATCACATTCGACATATTATAAAAAAAAGCTATTCAATGACAATAACATGAGGAGAGAAGATGATTAATGACACCAGTCTCAAATTATTTAAAGACTATGTCCCCAGGAGGTCGCGGGGTTATCTTCCTTTGAGTCGACGGGGAGGGTGTAGGAGTTCGAGTTGGAAGACAAGGTCTGAGCTAGTGGATGGAATGGCAGTATACTGTGGAAAAGGCTGAAGCGGGAAGAATTTAGTTCCTGAACAAAAGGGATATTATAATGAGTGAAGGGAGGAATTGGTGGATGTTGGAAGGCTTGGCGGTTCCCCAGATTTCTACACTGCATGTTCAGATTCGTCGTAGTAACTTTTTGTAGAGAGAGCATCGGTTTGTTTTCTATAGTAAGATAGGAATTCCTATTCATGAGTCTGTATAGAAGTCCTTGTCGTCGATTGAGTTCTTTTTTTTAAATTTTAGTATGTTCACCCCGTGTGAGTCGTTAGTCTATCTGAAACCTCAGGTAATGAACGGAGCTTGAGAGTTGTAAAAGAATTTTTATTAATTTCAAAATTTTAGGAAAGTTTTTTTTTCTTAATTGGAAATTAACATGAACACATTTCGCTTCATTTCTATGAACCCAGGAGGTCATGGGACCATCTTCGTTTGAGTCGACGGGGAGGGTTGTAGGGGTTGGAGTTGAAAAAAATGCTGGGTTAGGATGGTATGGCAGTTAACTGTGGAAAAGGATGAAGCGGGAAGAAATGAGGTTTTGAACAAAAGGGATATTAAGATCGTGGCGAAGGGATGAATTGGATATGTAATAGGGAGCATTTGCAATTATTCTCAGGGTTTTGGATTGAAAGGACTGGATTCTTTGGATGTTGGAAGGCTTGGCAGCACCCCAGATTTCTACTCCTTAAGTTCAGATTGGTCATAATAAGGTTTTGTAGAGCGTCATTTTGTTTTCTATCGTAAGATTGGAGTTTTTTTTCATGAGTCTGTACAGAAGTCCATATTTTCGATTGAGGTCTTGTCTTTTAATTTTACTATGGTCTCCCTATGTATGTTGTGAGTCAAGATTGAACCCAAGGTAACGAACGGAATTTTAATTTACCCAAGGTGGTAAAGGAATATTGTTAAATTTCACAATTTTAGGGAAGTATTTTTTCCGCAGTTTGAAATTAACTTGAACGCATTTTCCTTCATTAATTTTTATTCTCCATTAGCCACACCATTGTTTGATTTTTTGGAGGTGACCTAGTTGGTTTTTAGAAGCAGTTTTAGGATCGGGGTGGAAAGAAAGGATAGCCTTGTCATCTGCAAATAGAGCTAAGAGGGTACTTGAATGGGTAGGGATGTCAGCATTGTACAGGATAAGTAGGATAGGTCCAAGCACACTACCTTGAGGAACTCCCGCATCCACGGTAGAAATCGGAGTAATCTAATCCTTACCGAACCTAAAGAAAATAAAGGATAAGTAAGACTTAAGGATAAGGTAAGTGTTACTAGGGTGTACGGATCTCAGTTTAAACAGAAGACCACTGTGCCAGATTCTATCAAATGCTTGAGAAACATCAAAAAAAGCTCATGGGCAGTACTCTTTGTGCTCAAGGGAAGAGGAAATGTAGTCTACGACGCGAAACACCAACCGAACTGATGATTTGGAAGGATATTGTAGGGTTCAATAGCTGGCATCATTCGTTTTTACAGAATTTTTTCGAAAACCTTTGAAAGTGGAGGAAGGAGACTTATTGGACGATAGGATGAAGCTTTATGTGGTGGTTATCCAGGTTTGGGAAACTACATAATATCGGAATATTTTCAGAGGAGTGGGAAGTGTGTAGTTCGGAGTATATAATTATAGGTGTAGCTAAGGAATATAAATTGCCTTCTTGGGAAGGTTACGGAGAATTTGGCAGTGATAAAATCATATCCGGGTGATTTGCACTTAAGCAGACGAGAGATTATATACTTGACCTTGGAAAGTGTTACTGCCATGAGTGGTAAAGACGTAGATAATGGCGTGTCCAGAGAATTCTCAGTCTCAATGGTATTGGATAGGCCTAAGAGGTCAAAATAAGGAGTCAATTTTTGCTTGTGGTGCTGGGAAAACGTTTCGGCTTGTCTTAGTCAGAAGAAGCCCAAGATCCATCTCCTCGGTGCAAGGGGGTAGAAGCTTCATGACCCTTAAGGATACTTGGTAAATTCTTTACACCAGATAAATATTATCCGTATTTGATCTAATTTATTCACTTCGGTTGCCTTAGATGCTGCTCTATAATGAACCAACGGTTATTTTTTATGTGTACAATGTTAAATATGTATACAATATACCCTGTTTCAGTAAATCAACTTTTCATTTGCATTAAATTCAAAATAAAATTAGTTAAGAAAAGCACTTCCTTGATAACACATATTTTCTTATAAGTTTGAAACCTTTCTTTTATATAAAAATTAGTAGTAAAAAAAACAGATTTTATTTAAATTTTGGCTGTGCCATTTAGCAACGGTTTGGTATTTAAAAAAAATTGTTTATTAAAATGGTGACCCGCAGTTCTGATATAGCTTTATTTTCTGTGGGATATGATTAACATCTTAAACTGTATGAAAGAAGTGTAAGAAGGAGCGTATGAAGAAGGAGCGTAGACACCGGATCCCAGTGGCAGTAAGTCAGGCTAATCACCACTACTGAGGTAATTAGCTAGAAAAGCCCTTGCTACTCGTTAGCCTGAGGTTACCAAATCCCCTTCTTCGATACTGCTTCCTTAGCTTCTCGTCCACTGGAATACTCGTGTTCCCGCTGTACCTGCATACTTGATCTGTACCCAAACTGCCCCGCATCGCCGGGTACTCTGGAATAGGCTGCTTGCTCCGTCATCTCAGGTAGTCTTCAATTGAATAGAAATCTTTAAAGCTAAATTACTTTTTAATACACAAGAGCACGTCAATATGGCTGAACAGAGCAAGTAGGATAGTTCATGAATATTAAATGCATGGAATGATTTGGATTGATTAAAGTACCATTGGTTTATTAATTTAATGATCTTATAAGTGTCAATAAATCATTGTTTTTTTATTTACCAACAAGTAAAATAAACGCCACTTCGCTACGTGGTCTGTCCAAGTTGCGTTCAAAGTTTATATGAGAAGCGCTTCGACCTATTTGCTAACAAAAATCAATCATTTAGAATTTTTCTAGGTAGAAATCTGGGGTGCCGTCAAGCCTTCCAACATCCAAAGAATCCAGTCCTTTCAATCCAAAACCCTGAGAATAATTGAAAATGCTCCCTATTACGTATCCAATTCATCCCTTCACCACGATCTTGATATCTCTTTTGTTCAAGACCTTACTTCTTCCCGCTTCCCCTTTTTCCAAAGTTTACTGCCATACCACCCTAGTCCACCATGTTTTCCAACGTCAACCTCTACAACCCTACCCGTCGACTCAAACGAAGATGGGGTACATAATCTGTAAATAATTTGAGAGTGGTGTCTATTGGTCACCTTCTCTCTTTATGTAATAGACATCGAATGTCATTTCTACTTCATTGTGATCAAATTACAAAATGTTTTATTTAATAGAATGTAATAAATAAATAAAAGTTAAATAACCAAAAAAAAACCATTATATTTACAGAGATATTTGATGGGAACATCTAGTTTGAGACTCCCTGCAAATATTGTTAAATGGACCAAATTCTTAGCTTCCCCAAATTAGGGCAGTGAATTTATGAAATATATTATGATAATCTTTTTCTAGTTCTATATTGACTCTTAAATGAATTTGAAGTATATTTCCTCCTTTGAAGTATAATATGCTAACAAAGTTAAAAATATATACTTCACCCACCAGAAATATTTTAAATGTAAACAACAAGTAACTTCATTTTTTAGTGTTAATATCAATTCAGCACTAATGTAACCCTGACTTACATACGGTTGAAAAAAGAGGCTCTCAAATAAAATATATTTCGTGAAAACTAAAGGGAAGAATAATTTGTCAGGCTGGTGTAGCTGATGAGTGATGTGAGATGGAAATGGAGAGTGCGGGTGATATCACTCAACGAGATTTATGGCAGCTCTCTCGTAGTCTGGTCTTTGTCTTCTAGAGTAGCAATCTGAGCGCCCCCCCCCCCCCTCAACCGTTGAATGTGTGGACGCACATGTGATGTAAGATCAAAAGACAAAATGGAGATAGATAGACATGCTATCCCGCAAAAGATATCTAGCACTAGCTTTCTACCCATTTTCGAGCATCACCGGTCCCCGTTTTACCAGAGGGCGGTAAGGTTCCTTCAATTAACCGGCTCCAGACAAAACTACTATAACAATTGGCCGTTGTTTCAGTTCCAAAGAAACTCCCCCACCCCCTCGTAGCAAGTCACCATCTCTGACAGATTGCTTGGAAGAAATTTGTACCATCTGGTTTAACTAATAATCAGATATCTTACAAGTGTGGTCCATGTATCTAATGGATTTATACGATTTACAATCATGCTCAAATTGTTTTCTTTGTCTGACGATGCGCATGAAGCATCGCCGCGACGAATAGATGTGGAAAGAATATGGTCTAGAAAAATCTCCAACGGTATCTCATGGACCTAAAGCGATGGTGACAGCGCTGGCGCATTAAGGTCAACGAAGGAAAATGCTGTCATGTTGCGTTCACACTAAGGAAGAAACAACCTGGCAGAATTTACTTTAATGATATTCCCATCAAGTATCTGGGCTTTCATCATGACTCTCGACTAACATGGAACACACGCACACACACACACACACAAATCAAATGACAGGATCAGATGATATTCTTGGGAATCAGAAGTAACTGCGGGGGAAATTGATGCGTCTTAAAAAAAAAGTTTAGTGTAATAAGGTTCCGGGACACAATCAAAAAGCTTGAAGTAATTTTAGATAGAATACAGATAAGAACAACAATTTGATACAATGCGCTGCATTAATTTTTAAAATACTAATTTACCAAAATAATAATATATCTCGTTAAATAAAACTTGTAATTAAAGAAACGGTGGTTTGAGGACATTCTACAGCTCATAACTGCCGTAATCAATAAAGATATTAAGAATTTACAATCCTTTACAACTTTTAATATATTTATAAAAACAATGACATAAGGTACATTAACAGTTAAATATTTTTAGTTTTCATAGGCCTGTAATATATAGAAGATGTGGGGGTACGTTAATATTGCTGCTCAAACATTGCCCGGACGATGTTATGTTCGTTAAATCATTTTTATTAAGACTTTGAACACATTAAATTCAATATCGTGAATAGTGTAGAGAGTATTCTAACTTGCTACTTATATTACTAAATGATCTCGTCATACTCTGATAGTTCTGATGGTATACTTTAATTATTTATAATTAGTTATTGCAGACTGAATTTGTTGTATCATTTTCGCTGAAATATCCAGCCTGCTACATTTGAGCATAATCTTTAGGGTAAGCTATGATCTTAAATGTTTTCTTTGTGCGTTATTTCACGATTCGGCTTAGATGAGTAGGATTTTGCGAACTAGAGTTTTCTGCTTATGTTTTTCTCATTTCCTCCAGAGGAAGACTCATTCTTCTAGCGAGAGTTGATAGAGAATAAATGCTGTGCGAGAGGACACAATTTCCTGGACCACTTCCCTAACAATCGCCTGCATCTATTTTCTCTCGGACAAGTTCTTTTATACACATTCCTACTCCCATGTATATATTTGGCGGATGAAAATTTACATGTTCTAATCACGTGCCAATACCAACGTTCTCCGGTTGAATTTTTGGTGCTTATGCTGATCTCAATTAAATTCAATAATGGAAAATCAATAAGAAATATATACAGATTTGTCAAGAAAAATGTACACGTATTTGTGTAGCTATTCGTACATATAATCAATGTCTGCTATATATATATAATATATGTATATACTATAATCTAACATACAATACATTTGAGTAAAAGAAACTCATGAATATATACAAACTTAACCACGCTTTGTAAATAAATACGATTCGTAGCGTATCATAAAGGCACAATACTATTCCATAACTTAATATTCCAGCAGTTCCTTTGCAGACAAATTGGACATATTAGAATAGATAATTCGATAACATATGATACTTTTAATGCCGTTGTTTTTTATATCTATCGCAATTGATATTTAAAACTTCAATGAGACAAGTTCAACGGAACATTAAAATCAAACAATAGCTCTCATTGTGTGTTGAAAATGATGACATGATGAAATTAGGTGAAAATAATTCAGTGCAATTAATAAACTAACAATAAAAACGGCAAGCACTGATATGTGATCAATGAAAGGCAGTGTAGAATAGTTTCTCTCAGTACAGATGGTTTCTCTCAAACTAGGAAAAATATATTTTGAAATTTACAAAATGGTGAGGCTAATATATTCTGCGTTATTTTTGGAAGAATGTTTTACAAATGAAGGATTGCTATGCTTTATGAATAACTCCAAAGTTCTGGTTAGTAAGAGCTAACATTTGTTTAATATAATAAGAGTGTAAGATTTATATTTAAAATTGTTTTTTAAATATTGTATTCACTACATGAAGATGTTTTATTTGTAACCAACATGTATCGTAAAGTTTTCTTTTGTTTTATAGGTAAATACTTCTGCACCGTTTACTGCATTTTCTCTTCTTAATAATAATCAAAATTATAATTTTATTTAAATAATATTTAAGTTTCGCTCATACAAATTATACATAATCTATCCATTGGAAGTAATAACCATGATGTTGATCGCCCTATAACCTGATCCTAATCCTAATCCTAGTAGAGGAATCTGAGGGAAGAGTCATAGCCTGCTGAGAACCACAACATTGTTATCACCTCAAATGCTTGCAGTTGCTGATAACCNGCCAATGCTCTAATTTTTTTCTTTCAATTTGTATTTACAATTAAATTAATGTAAACCGCATTTTTTTAATTTACCTTTTATTTGCACCCAAACATCCACACAAGTATCTTGTCAGTATAAAATTCGCCTCTCTTTCTATATAAATAGCACTTTTGAGGCGTGTAGGAGATCCGTAAGTGGATCCATCGGGTAGGTAATGACTGGATTACTCAGGCAAGGCCCTACTCGCCCGATCAGATTACTTGTAGTCCAAAAATTTTAATTTTTACTACTTGTAATAACTAATTATTAATTTACCTTTCTTTTCTTACAAGTATTTAATTAGTATAATTAATTAATCTTTAATAAAGAAAAACAAAGTGAAAAGAAAAAAACCATAATACAAACACCATACAAATATATATATATATAAACCACCCTACGTGGGGAACCAAAAAATGTAAGGAAATTAACGAACTCAACTCTTTTCCTTGAAACCAACTCGAAAAAACAATCCAAAAATTATTAAAATTAACAACCATAGAAACTAACAGAGTTCAAGCGAATTCTCTGGATGAATTAAACATAAGCGGGGAGTTGGAGAGATTATCTAGCTTGCCTGATAATAGGAACATACTAATAAGCAATATTATTGAATGAAACGTAATATAATACACATTTTATAGGACACTTATGAATGGATATAAATAAATATACATAGTTTGAAGGGGATTTCAAATAACTGAATGAATAAGACGGTAGGCTAAAATTTTTGGATTATCCAATGAAGAAAGCCATGATTGCCCTTAAGTTTGATTCGCAAGAGCTGAAAAGTAATTAGAACTCTAGGATCGGACAATAAGTACTATTTATCAAATGTTTACCACGATGCAGTAATACTATGTCATTTGTTATTGCATTAAATATAACTATCTGTTACTAGTTGACTACAGAATGAGTAAGCGTGGTGAGATTATGCTCTAAATCCCGAAAATAAAGCTCTCACTCCGAATGACTGTGAGTAGCCAGCATTGTTCAGCGCTACTAGTCGAAGCGCAACTCTCTCTTTATTCCCTTTATCTACCCTTTCTACTCAACCTTTATCTCTAAGGTATAACAGTGGAAGAGCGAACGTGGAGGGCGAAGATCACGTAGCCTCCTATTGTCCACCGCTCACACTTACTCCCGCTCAGCGCTCATACGCCGGGAGATACAGCTCGCTCTCAATCCTCACGTCCGGGAATTTCTTATCCACATTCTTTATCTCATACTCCCCACTAATAATCATTCCTTGCATATTCATAGTTAAGTATGAAGAATGCCTAACACCGAATACCATAAAAAACAAATACGGCAAAATACAGTTATAACATCCGTAAATTTTATACATAAATATCAACTAACTAAAATGCATGTCAGGAAATTCAAAAATTAATTTATGATTTTATTTCAGATGTACACTACAATTTATTCATCATTATAAAATCAAATAAGTATAAGTATTAGTTAAGAAAACGGGTATAATGAAGTGAGGTAGTTTGACGTTCACCTTGTGAGCTAACTCTGACTGAAAAGTTTGATGAGTGGTATTAGGAAAGAGAAAACTAAAAATGGCGGGGGGAAAAGTAAGTAAGAGAGTTATCGGAAGAAAGTCATCTATAATTTTGAAAGGGAAGTCGACAAGTACTGCGATAGATTTGCTTGACTGGACTTCGATGACTTTCTTACTTACCGATCCTATATACATTCCGATAAATTAAGGTATATACTAAGATGATTTTAGTTGGGGTTCGGTCGAGGTAGATCCAAAAAAAACACAAATAAAAAAATGTATTTTTTAATGAAGGATTATCTGCCAACGTTTCGGCTTACATTGTAAGCCATCTTCAGGGCTGTAGAAATACAATGTCATGAGAATACAGTAATATTTGAAATTAGTATAATAGAGAATTATAGTATAATGTGATATCAAGAGTATGAAAGTAGAAAACTGTGTAAGACAATTAAAAGTTTATGAAAACAATATTGAAAAAAGAACCAATTTAAAAAGAACATGCAAACCAACACTAATTGACAAGAAACAATTGAAATATCATTAAAGCAGTAATTTGCCACACCTACCTATTCATGA
>KZ806878.1:547328-567255 GCA_000696205.2 Oncopeltus fasciatus
AAATGCACCGGCCCGGATAGCAGGGGATCCAGGTTCGAGTCCTGGCTGGGACAGTTAGATTTTTTATTCTGTTCCCTTGCACTAAAAATTATCTAAATTTACGTGGGATTAAAGACCACAAAATAAATAATATTTATGTAATTTGATATCAAAAGTATGAATGCAGTAAACTACGCAGATAAATTTCAAAATATAAAAAACAAAGTACCATAAAAATACCATTCACCACCTTACCTATCATGAAGGCGAGATGGGACATTGTGTCACCAAGATCCCATTTTCATGACTAAGAAGTAGGGTTTAAAACTCGTGAGAAGTTTTTTGGGATGTACAACTTGGGTGGCGAAAGGGTGGGGGTAAGAGGCGATAAGTACAAAGGGAGAGGTGCCTGCTTTAAAAGGGTCAATTCAAAGAAAAAGGGTAGGACATTATTGCGGATAAGTAACTTTAAGGAACTAAGAGAAATGTTTGACAAATTTATTTTTAAGGAGTGCTAATAGTTTTTCATAATGTTGAAAATTTTTGAATAAGTTGAAGTAATTTGTTCTAAGTCAGTTCTGTCAGTTAACTGGATTTTGTTGTAAGTTAATGTGAACGGTTTCAGATAAAATGCATTTGAGTTCATGGGGTTCAGTGGAAAGAATGTTAATGTTAATATTCCATTACAAATAGCTACACGTACATAATGACAGGCAAACTTCAGAGAGCGTAAGACAATATTACAGAATATAGCTGGGTTTAAATAGTAGAAAAGTGCAATGTAGGCAGTCAGCAGTATCAGTGGGATAGCTGAATGTAACTCATCCCACCCTAAGCTGAAGCTATCGTCAGCAGAGCAAGAGAAAGTTCGGGGTACTTCGGGGTGAAGTCACTGTTGTCGGAGAATTCTACTTGAAAAAAATTGCTGAAAATTTACTTACAATATTTTTTATTTAAGTAGAAAAGATAAACAAATACAAACATAATAATTACGAATAATACACAATAAATAATAATAGTATGATCAACTGGCCAGTCATTTACAATATCTAAAGATTCTACATTTATGTTTGCTAAATGAATATCTTAAAAAGAAAAGTTAACCTTTAATTGAATATTAGGTAATAGTGGTGGAAATATACTGTACTTTCAAAGAATGTATGATGATTAGAATCATTATTTAATGATTCATTCTTTTCTAGAGACAATAAAACTGTTTCCTTAGGATGAACAGATAGTGTATGATTACCTCATGCAATATCTAATTTCTTTCTATTAAATACAAGATATTTAACTATCATACCTTCTATTATCCGGCTTCATTGGTTTCCGCAAACCATCTTCTGTTGGCGAGCGCTTTCGGACATTTTCCATCTTCTTGGCCGAATACATGTGATCACTGTCACTGTCTGTATTCAACTGCCCGCAACTTGCAGTTGAATACAGACAGTGACAGTGAACACATGTATTCGGCCAAGAAGATGGACAATGTCCAAAATTGCTCGCCAACATAAGATGGTTTGCAGAATCCAATGAAGACGGATAATATAAGGTATGATAGTTCTATATTCATTGGTAGTGAAAATAACCTTTTAGATTGTCTACAAGATATTTATAAATTAAGGAAATATATTTTACAAAGAAAGCAGGGGTATTTATAAATAATGAATTACAACCATCTAATTCTTTATCATCTATCAGATTATTAATACACATGTTCGATATCTTAGAAACATTTTACAATAATAATTATTACTGATGAGTTCACATTCACCTGTTACTAACTCGTTATATCTTAATACCAAAGCTGTGTAGACATGTGATGTTACACATTTGTTATCTCTTATTACAGGATATGATAAAAGGAAAATAGTTTCATAGGAAGGAGAGTAAAGAGGGATCTGTACAAAATATGGTATATGATTTTTATGTAGGTAACAGTGTACCTTACCCAATCGACATAGTACTTCTGGAAGAGTTGAATTTTATCTGAGTATTCTCAATGATTTTAGCTACTTCCAAGAGAGACATTGTGCTAGAATGAATGATATTCAGTTTACAAAATTCTAGACTTGCATCAATATCATTAATTTTATTATACAACAAGATGAGGTTTTCAAACCAATATGTGCATGGTGGTGTAATTCAGTTGTGCTTGTAATATTAACTATGTTTTGGAAGTAATTCTGTATTTTAGCATTGTCATCTTGTATAATTTAAACATCTTTGTTGAATTCGTCAACCAGTCGTTTGTTAATGAATAATTATTTCTAAAACAATTGTTTAGCTATGTTGTGTTCGAGCATCTGTTCATCTGATTGTACCTTTCTAAGTATGTCATCGTATTTTGCATTATCAATAGCGTCAATATTTCCTGTTGAGTCTTTGTTTAAATACTTTATTATTATTATATATTAACTCTTTATTAAGAAAAAAAAATATTCTGTACATTTTATACACTTAATTTTTGATGGGGTACATGGTTTAAATACTAATGTTCAAATTTTAATTTTGTATATTGTATGAGAGAGTTTATCACACTTGGTATCCTATTTTTGTATGGCATAAAAGTAATTGATTTATATATTGATTTTAGCGTAAGGTGTTTAAATTTAAGCTGTGAATATAGGTATAGTAGTCTGAAATAACGTGAGAGTCTTGAATTTTAATAGGTGTTATAACTGCTGATTTACTAAGGTCTGTTAGTATGGCATCACTGGTGCTAGGATTAACTATAGAGCTATGATGTGGAGATGATGCATGACCTGTGACAGATAAAGCTTTAGAGTTAATGAAGCTTTCTGGGACGTTTCTTTCAGTCAGGGTGAAATTTTTTTAAAAATAATTAAAGTGAATGTCGCATCATATTTCAACAACAACAAGCATGTCTCGAATGAAAAATCATTGATTTGCAATCAATCATAGAAGAATTGAATGGATGCAGTGGGTCTCATTCTACGAAAGCAGTCGGTAAAAAGGAAAGATGTCCAGCGTGATGGTCCAGTCGACCTATTGTGTCGGTAGTCCACTCCCCTTCTTCTTCCATACTCCTTGTAGAAACACATTCTATCATTCTCCACACATACTCCGGCTACTGTATAAAAGCGTGCGAGTGGTTCTTTCTCCGCGGCCTTCCTTCCTAAAAGCACATTTTCCAAATTATTTCTTCACTCACTGTTTCCAATCTGCCCAATATTATTTATTGTGACCACACAATAAATGTTTGTTTAGTACGTGGAGAGTTATGCTTTCCGCTTATCTATAAAAAGTTATAGAAATATTTTGAAAGTAAGTATTTCAAGCCACTTTCTTTCTAAAGCCAAAATTTTGAAAAGATTATTTTTTGTGAAGAGGTAATTAGGTTGAAAGGGCGGAACTATCGTCACCTCTTTTTTGAAAGAGCTAGGATAATACTAACCACAAATAAATGGGCTGGAAGATCACCACGATAAAAAGTGCAGGAGTGCTCCCCCAACAAATTAGAATTTCCTAAATAGGTACATATAAGTAAAAAGGAGGGCCGATTGCCCCATAGAGTCCCATGATGATTCATGGGCATCGTCAGACAAAGAAAAGTCTAAACTTCTTGAAATTCATCTCCAAAACACCTTTACATATTTTTCAGATCCAGATAACTTATCTCTTGAGTCAGACATTGACGAATTCCTTGTGTTGGCGACTTTCACATCTGCCACAATTTAGATGAATTAAATTATAATAAATTTTAAGCATATTTGTAATTCAATTGTAAGTTGTGTTGCCCCCTCTCACCCCTCTCTCTCACACCTGTCTCTCTCTCTCTCCTCGCGAGTGTACAGAGCGGCTGCTTAGTCCCTTGTTAATCCCGCTACTGGACTCTTGCCCCCCTGGGCCTCTGCTTGCCAGTAGTCCTCGCTAGACCACCTAGCCCACTGCATTACTCTGGCAGCCTTCACCTTTTGGGACACTCCAAAGCCTGAGATGCCCACAGATTCTTAGGACTGCCGCAGTGTGAGGAGGATCTCCCAGCACCCATCTTCATCTTGGGAATCGTAGCCGCTCTCTTCAGGACTGATAAGTACCCTTGGTGCACATTATTTGAGAGAGGGGCAATTTTCTGGAGACTTTATTAAGTCCCAGATTGATTATATTTAATTTTAAGTTATTTTATTATTTAAGTAATTACAAATTAATTACTTAAGGAGATAATTTTTTTCTTATGTATAATAAATATTAATTTTCTCTATTTTATATTAATAAATTTAATTTATCACTCTAATAATGCTGGTTAATATTTCCCACATCTCCTATGGTTTACAGTCCACATATTATTACTAACACCTTGAATACCCTCTTCCTCTATTTTTGCAACCCAATTCCCTCAATCCTTCTGAAGTATATCATATCCCGTTTACCCAAACAGCAGCCTACTGGTTATCACTTACCTTATCACTTCCACAATCCTACGATACATTCCTTGTAAAGCTCTCATTTTCCTGACACATATATACAACTGCAATTCCGTCTTGCTTAATTCCCATTACTTTAAAAATTTTCAACAATAATCCTCTTTCCCAGACCAAATAAACCACCCGAAGACCCCTCCTCTTATCGTCCTATAAGTCTATAAGTTAAAAAGTCCATCCTTTCCTTCAGTAAGTAATCTGGTGAGCATTATCCCTTCTCCATAGCTCTCCCCTCTGCCTAGTAGACACTGGTGCAGTTTCCGATGTGCAGACACGCTATTAATAGCCTGTATCACCTGCAAATTAATTTAACACGGAAAGTTTTGTGGTAATGATGACTCAGATATTGAGTCTCAGAGGTCACAAAGAAAAGGCTGGACATGGGACAAATGTAGGAAAACTAGGAATACCTCACCAGCTAATTTTACCGAGGAAGGCAATCTATTTACTTATATTCAGGAGGCGATAAGGGCGCTCTCAGCGGAGATAGGCGAGATAAAAAGTGGCGTTGCCACAAAAAGAGTTTAAAGACTCTCTTAATAAAAACAACGACGCTGCTTCTAAAAAGGCCAGCCTTCTCAAAAGTTTAGAGAAAAGATTAGAATCCCAGACAAAAGTTTTCGAGCAACTAGCGCTTGAAAACAAGACATTGAAGTCGAGGGGGACTGAACAAGAGGTGAATCTGAATCACGCCCAACAGGAATTACTCTCCAGATCTATGGAAGTTCGAGGGGTACTGGTGCGACCTGGTGAATTTCCCGCTGGACGGTGGACTTTTGAGGGACGAGGTTGTCAGATTGAGAAGAGTGAAGAGGGACCTGACAACCAGGCATATTGGCTGGGAGGAGAATGATGCCCATCCCATTCACCTGAGCGAGAGTATGAGCTCCACGAACAAGCGCCTCTACTACTTGGCACGCCAGAAGAAGAAGGAAGGCAAGCTAAAATATTTGTGGTTCTCTGGTGGCCGGGTAAATGTCGACAGGATGACGGCCGGCCTAAGGTGGTTATCAACATGCCGGAAGACCTGGATATGTTCGGATGACCATGGGCTGTCTGGCGTCCTGAAGGTATTTATGGCAGTGGACCGCGCCGCATTGGGTGAATTTCCTTTTTTTATGTAACCTATGACCATGTAATTTTTTCTATGTTAATTTGATTTAATTTTTCAGTAATGCTGTTTATTAGATTATTTTAGTTAGGGTTTGGTCAAGGTAGGTAATAAAAAAAAATTCAAATTTAAAAAAAGTGTATTTTAAAGATTATCTGCTCTGATCAGTCATGAAAATGTGATCTTTGGGGGTGAAAATGTGAAATGGGACAGGACGTCCTCTCTCATCTTCATGATAGGCAGCCCTGAAGATGGCTTATAATGTAAGCCGAAATGTTGGCAGATAATCTTTTTACAAAATACACTTTTTTTAAATTGGTATTTTTTGTTTGTTTCTACCTTGACTGAACCCCAATTAAAATCATCTAATTATAATAATTCTCCATTTGAACTGTTGTTATTGTTTCATTTTTTCTCCTAAGTAAGTTTTGTTTTTCATCATTAATTGTGTGTTATTTATTTATCCATTATTTCTTTATTTTTATTTTATTATTTTTAAGTTTTTATTCTTCGAGANATGTTAATATTATTTAATTTTTCAGTAATGCTGTTTATTATTGTTTCATTTTTCTCCTAAGTAAGTTTTGTTTCTCATCAGTAATTGTGTGTTATTAATTTATCCATTTTTAATATTATTTTTAAGTTTTTATTCTTTGAGAAGTTTTACATTAATCGTTCTCTGTTAAAGTTTTACTTCAGTTCTGTTAACAATCCTTATTGATTAATTGTTATTTTATTAGTTTTGAGTATCATTGCTCTTTCTTGTGTAGCACTTATTTTATGTTTGTACATATATTTTTTTTAAATTGTATTTCTTATTTTTATTAGTTATTTCTTATATTTCCGTACTCGTAAATATTTTCATAGTTCTGTTCAAAATATTTTATATTATTAGCCTATTGATTATTTGTACTTTTTATTTTTATTGTTGCCTCTAGGTCAGAATCTGCCATACTTTCAGCTGTGACCTTCTTGTTTTTCAAGGGGTCTCAAGTCCTAGAATAAAATTAATTTTTCTTTTTCTTTCTTTTTCTTCTTACCATATATATAAAGTGTCAATAATTTTTGGTATTTTGTTGTTAGGAGAAGAGAAAATGTGGAAAACATATTCAAAACGTCTATCATGGGAACCTTAAAAAGTTAAGGAGTCTAAAGTGCTATATTCTCCGTGGCGAGAGGTAGGTTGCCGTGGAGGACAAACTGGCCGGATATATGTTCTTGCGAGTGTTATTGGAACGACAAGAATAAGGAGCCTACGAGTTCACCGTTTTCTTAATCCAATAGTCCAAGTCAACAATAGCGGGAACCCATCATTCATAAAAGCATATAACTCAACTAGAGAGTTTTTTGACCGTAGATACTATTATTAGATTTTTTTTTTTTTTTTGAGCTCGGTCAAGCTGGATCCAAACCCTCCTGATTACCCTTCTCCTACCCACCCTTCTACCACCCACGGTGTCCTTTCTCGTCTTCATGATCGGTAGGTGTGGTCAATCAATGTCTTAATTTTTAATAGTTTGTTTTCTGCATGTTAAATTCTCCTGCATATCTTACTACATTCAGACTTTTGATATCATACTACATTATGGCAATTCTATATTATAATATGGTAAATTATTATTGTATTCTCATGACACTGCATTTCAACAGCCCTCAAGATGGCTTACAATGTAAGCCGAGACGTCGGCAGATAATTTTAAAAATACATATTTATTAAAAATACTACCTTCACCGAACCCCAACAAAAAAAAAACATCTAATCATATAACGTTCCATAAATTAAAAAAAAAGGCCTCAATTTCTGGGAGCATAAGCCAAATTTAATGTTTCATAAATAAGCTAAAAAGGTATAGCTCATTTATGAAATACTAAAAAAATATTTAAATGCTCATTTTTTTCTGCCACTTACTACCTCTCTTTCCTCCTGACGCCGCGGGTACAAATCCCGCCCAGGTCAATCTTTTATTTATAAATAGAAGCTTGTCCTGAGCCATGGGTGTTTAAAATAGGGTGGCAACCTGTAGATAGCCCCTCCCTCAAATGACCCTAAGTGGATGCAAGGGAGGCTAACACAGCAAAAAAAAAAAAAAAAAAAAAAAAAAAACTCTCTTTCCAGTATTTACCCCTGGTTTATAAAACTAAACATCTCTAAATCGCCAGCATAATTATCAAGAGTTGTTTGAATAGATACTCTTGGATGGTGCATGGGTTCCTTCCGAAGATCCAAATCTGATTACAGAAGACAAAAGATATTAGCAACAAATATTGGATAAATATATGATACTATATTTTTTGTCTCTTTTATTCATAATAATTGAATATATATTTATTTTAGAGGCAATCACAGAATGGTCAGCTTAATGTAGTAATATTATATGTCAGAATATATAATGCATTTTGATTTTAATACATATAATATCACTTACTTTATTCACAAAAATAAAGTAAGTGATATTATATGTAATTATCAGTACATTGTAATTATCATTTTTATTAAACCAATAGAGATTAATGCTTAACTGGTTTAATTTAATTAGTATTTCGTAGGGCTATAAAGCCCTACATAATTATTCTTAGTTTTAAAAATTGAAATAATGTTTTTCTAATTTGTGAAACTTATTAATCCAGTTGGTAGAGAATTATTGAGGGGATCAGTCGAGGTTTGGTGTGGTCAAGTAAATCCAAAAAATACTTTTTTTTATTTATTTATTTTTTATTTTTTGATCAACCTATTCCTACAGACTGTTTATGAGCTTTTGGAGAGTTCGTTTTACACAATGGTGGCTGTTAAAGCAATGCATTAGGACGGTCAGGTCATCGACAAAGAGAAATAATTACGCTGACATTATTTCTGCAACTGATTTTATGGCAATGACAAACTGGGTGCAGCTGAGGAAACTCCCCTGTGGCACCATTGGTGCTAGATATTGTGTTTCCTGTTCTTACCTAAATCATTTTTTTATCGAGGAAACTTGTTAGAAAATTTACCATTTGCCCTCTAAGATCCAAAGACTGAAGGGTTATTATCGTGTTTCTGCTGATTGTATCGTACCCTTTTTCTAAGAGGGCTCTTTTCGCAATATGAATGCGTCCAGTATCTCCACTTCCATAGTTCTTAATCCATCTGTTGCAGAATTTCCTTGAGGAATATAGCACTGGATATTAGTTAAAATTTGACTTTTCTCAAGCAAGTGAGTGATATTGGCCAATATTTGGTAACTAGTAATTTATTCTTACCTGGGTTAAAAATTGGAATAACTATTTATTCTCGCAATGTTGAGTTTTACCAGATTTTGTTGAATGTAGATAATAGTAGAGAATACTTTTTATTGTTCAAGTTTTTATTATTTTTTAAATATTTCCAAGTAGAATTATCTGTGATCCATCTGGGATGTTTTTGTACTTTATGGGTTTCATCATTAAAAGTTAATTGAATTGGAAAATGATCACCTCCACATTGGTCGTTACAAACAGATATTGTGAAGTGATACTCTACATTTGGAGAAGAGAAATATATGTCAATAGTTGATGATGAACCTATTCTAGGGCAGAGATGTGTCACTTCGTGTCATTCGGAGTCCGTCGGGTCTATTATTCTTCTCATAATATTTCCTCTTGAGTTCGTTACTCCGGGATTCCATGTGCGGTGAGATTCGTTTAGGTCACCTACAGCTATGGCAACGAACAGCTGGAAGTTCGTTAATCAGTTGTTGGGCAGCTGCTTCATTTATTGGTTCATTCGGAGGGGGGGGGGGGGGGGTTCATTCGTTTCTTCTAGTAATATTTCTGTCTACGCCTCAAAAATGGTTTACTTTAAATATTTTCTATATTTTAGTCAAGGACGGGATATGAACCGGCTGCTTTAGGATTGCGAAACCCCCACGGATCCCCTGAGCCTCGTACCTTGGTGCCCCACCATTTCACGATAAATGAAATATATGCAAGGGTGTAACTTTTTTCCAGGATCATTTTTAAGGTTTAGACAGAAATATTACTAGAAGAAACGCAAAAAGAAACTTTTCTTTTTCTTTTTTTTCCAGCCGTCCTCCCTCGAAGAAATTAGTATTGGATTGTACAAAATTAAACTTAAAATTTACATACCAATCCCTGGTTTGGTTGGGTGTTAAGGTGTGGGAATGCTTGAAATGAGGTCACTTTTCCGACACATGTCCGAAAAACCTGTTCGCGGGATTTGCTGTAAACCCAAACACCAGAACTGTTTGTCCATAACCGCATTATCTGTGGTGGAATAACACCACTATTTAGATACAAAATGTCTCAGATTTATGGAAGAAAAAGAGATAAAGAAAATAAGTTAGGGGGCCGCTTGTAAGCAATCTAAAGGGAACAATAAACCTAAGTTACTCTGAAGCGCTAAGGAAATCTAGGAAAGGAGTAGATGTATGTTGCCTGACAGTTAATTGTATTTTCTCAAGCGATAAGTCAGAGAGCTCTTTATCTACTTCCACCTTCACTGATACACTATCATTGTGTCAATCAATTTTATTTATAGATAAAAGCTTGTCCTGAGCCATGGGTGTTTAGAATGAGGTGGCAACCTGTAGATAGCCCCTCCCTTAATGAACTTATGAAGCATAAGTGGGTGAAAGGGAGGCCAACACTATAAAATAAAATAAAATGAAACACATAACTCACTCCAACAATTTTGACATAACTTGTCAATGGAAATGGATTTATGTAAGCGGGAGTACCTTTACCTCGGAGTCGAATGCCTTGGAAGCTTAAGTACTACTTTCTTTGAGCCTGAATTACTGTACATTTAAAAGTAAACAGGACTGAGAGGGTATTCCTCATATGCAGAGAGATCCCAACTACCAGACGTAGTACCTTCTGTAGGCAAACTGCCTCTTCTGTCAATGCCTGAATGGTCACTAAAAAATACATCTTCATTTAGGAAAACGTTTCAAGGCAATTCGATCTCAGTCAATAACTCATAAAGAAAGTACACTGCTATTTCATCTTCGTATATAGCTTTTATATTCTCTCATTTATAATTAACCCATTTATTTAAAAAAAATAAATCATGGAGTAGACACCAAACAATTCAATTTAACTCTATATCTTACAAGTATTTATATGGAATATATTGTATAGTTAAATCTATAATCTATCGAGTATATATTATCTATCAAGTATATATCATTTCTTACATTGCGGTATACGTGTGGGAATAATGTTGAATGACGTATGGGTTTTAAGTTTTTTGCCTTCTCTCTTATCGCTTAAGGTTATGGAGAAAGAGCTAGCAGATGGAAACTACCCTATTCCAAACATGAGTGTTACTGGAAAAGATCTTATACCCAGAGAAGGCCATAGTGTAACTTGAACTCCCATAGAAGACTCATTTTTCAGCTTTAAAATAGACATGGTTGGAGGTTTCGTAAAGGTTTCAGCCAGGATCAGAAAAATAAAATACTTCAAAATTGTTGGGTAATTATTTTATTATTTCCGACGTTTCGACATAACTTGTAAGCCATCATCAGGGCGATAGTGATGTCTGAAGAGATCTCCGAGGAAGGTTTATGGTCACATCTCAGAGTACGAAGCTAAACCAAGTTTAGGAGATCTCTCCAGACATTACTACCGCCCTTGTGATGACTTACAAGTTAAATCGAAACGTCGGCAATCATAAAATAATTTCTAACAAACTAGCTAATTTCTCCAGCACGATAAAATAGACATAATGTTTTGTGCGAAAAAACATAAAATAATATTTCCAATGCATGAACAAAAAATGAACATGAGCAGATCTCAGCCAGATGACGTATTTTTCCAATTTTTTCAAACATGAACTTTTATAGAGATGTATTTTCTTCTGAAAGTCACTTAGTAAATTTCAAATTAATTACCTTCCCAAATCATAAAGAAATATTAGAAGGTGAGGGTAGTTAGATTAAACTAACTCTCTTCATTAAGAGTAATTGTTAATTACTTCCAAAGTTTCATCATAAAGAAATATTAGAAGGTGAGGGTAGTTAGATTAAACTAACTCTCTTCATTAAGAGTAATTGTTAATTACTTCCAAAGTTTCATCATAAAGAAATATTAGAAAAATTATAATGTGATAAAAAAATTTATTTTATTAAACAGAAGTTTAATTTCAGTTATAAAAATTGATATTGAACTACTATTTGTGGTAGTTTCTGGTAAAAAGTTTGCTGAATGAATGACAGCCCTCCTTCGGACCTATCAGTTTGAGTTAAAAAAGTATAATGTTTATTAAATGTGTATAGGTGGACACATTTTCGTATCAATAAAGATTTACAGGAGAATAATAAAAAATTGTAAATTCCATACTATAAATCATAATAGCAGGTATTTCGTTTTCTTTCAGTTCTAGAAATATAGATACACAAACATATATAAATATATACATATATATATTATTAAAGCAATTATTCATGTAAACCAGCGTTATCTATGCTTTGATAAGCAGAATCACTGATAAACTCATTGAACATACTGATGTATGCACACTGAGTTTATCAGTGATTCTGCTAGAGTGCGTGGCAATGAACCAGGATTTACTTGTGTGCTACTTTAACCCATTCTTGCCCCTTCTAGATAAAGTGACCTTTTAACAAATTATTATAAACTCTACTGTTTTTCTCTGGTGGTTTAAGCTATCGAAATTATCTAGAAATCAGTTATCAAATTTCGCTTCTTGAAAAAAATGGTTTTACAGCGGTTCAAGAGTCCCCAACAGCGGTGAAGCAGAAATCTCGAACCTGACGAGATCTGTTCCCTTTGGTGGAATTTATAGTGAAGAGAGCTATGAACGCTGTTTTTTGGAACCAAAGAAACGACCGACACTCCGAGAAACTTTGGATGTGTATACACTCACAAACACACACTCACTCATGTGTGTGTGTCCATGTGCTAGCAAGAATTGCGAGTATATGAGATAGGTATATAGGTTAGTGTATTTATGTATTATTGATATAAAACTGCTCGCCTTTCAATTTCCCACCTAACTTACTTATAATGTTAAAATAATAATATACTTTTAAAAGATAGAATGTATTGCCTTTTACTCTATTTCTTTCTCCCCAAAAGAAAGTATTTTATTTATATTTTGATCTCCTTCCCTCAGTATTTACTAATAAAATTATATTTGAGGATAGAAAGAAAATAAAAAATGAAAAAGACATTTTATTCTGGGACATAACTCCCCTCGAATAACAAAGAGGTCACAGCTGAAAGTATGGCTGATTCTGACCTAGTGGCAACAATAAAAATAAAAAGTAAAAATAAACAATAGGCTAATAATATAAAATATTTTAAACAGAACTATTACAATATTTACAAGTACGGAAATAGGAAAAATAAATAATGAAAATAAGAAATACAATAAAAAAAAAGATGCACAAAATGAAAATTATTGCTTAAAAATAACAAAAAAAAATGGATAAATAAATAACACACAATTACTGATGAAAAACAATACCTACTTAAGTGAAAAAAAGGAAACAGTAATTAATAGCATTACTAAAAAATAAATTAAATTTTTTTTTTTTTTTAATTTATTTATTTTAGAAATTACATACTGCACAGCGTGCATCTTGCAATGTGCTCTCATAGGTAAATAAAATTAAGATAGAAAAAATTACATGGTCATAGGTTATATAAAGAAAGGAAATTCACCCAATGCGGCGCGGTCCACTGCCATAAATACCTTCAGGTCGCCAGACAGCCCATGGTCATCCGAACATATCCAGGTCTTCCGGCATGTTGATAACCACCTTAGGCCGGCCGTCATCCTGTCGACATTTGACCCGGCCACCAGAGAACCATAAATATTTTAGCTTGCCTTCCTTCTTCTTCTGGAGTGCCAAGTAGTAGAGGCGCTTGTTCGTGGAGCTCATACTCTCGCTCAGGTGAATGGGATGGGCATCATTCTCCTCCCAGCCAATATGCCTGGTTGTCAGGTCCCTCTTCACTCTTCTCAATCTGACAACTCCTCCGTCCAGCACGAAATTCACCAGGTCGCACCAGTACCCCTCGAACTTCCATAGATCTGGAGAGTAATTCCTGTTGGGCGTGATTCAGACTCACCTTTAGTTTAGTCACCCTTGTCTTGTTTTCAAGCTAGTTGCTCGAAAACTTTTGTATGGGATTCTAATCTATTCTCTAAACTTTTGAGAAGGCTGGCCTTTTTAGAAGCAGCGTCGTTGTTTTTATTAAGAGAGTCTTTAAACTCTTTTTGTGGCAACGCCACTTTTTATCTCGCCTATCTCCGCTGAGAGCGCCCTCATTGCCTCCTGAATATAAGTAAATAGATTACCTTCCTCGGTAAAATTAGCTGGTGAGGTATTCCTAGTTTTCTTACATTTGTCACATGTCCAGCCTTTTCTCTGTAACCTCTGAGACTCAACATCTGAGGATACACTTGAAAATTTAGTTTGAGTTTATTTAGTTTCCCTCGAGAGAAATATTTCAAGCTACTGCTAAAAGTTTTGCTCCCATTTGTGGGCGTCTTTAGTAAAAAATGGGGAATAAGCTTAGTTTGCGAGGCTACTGTGTTATAGACATTTTCTTTTTATGCAGTTTTTGGACCATTATGGCCAAACTAGGTTTATTTGATTCCTCCATAGAATTCGCATAGAATATATATTATGTAGTTTACAGGTATATATGCATTGTCATCATAAATACCTTTATCTTTTATGTTTCTGAATATTATTTAATTTACCTTAAGAGATGTAGCAGCGCTACCGTTGAAAGACCTTACAGGTTATGTTACATATTAAAAAGATTATTAAAACTTATTATTTATACTTGCAAATAAAATGAAATTATTAACTAAAATTCAGCTAAATCTTAATGAAAGAGATGTTAAGATTGGTTGAAGCAATAAGGAGGAATCTAAGAAGTCGAACTGAGTCAAGCGATGGCAGACTTCCCAACTTTGTTCTTTGCAATGGAAGCACGATCATCTGAGAAGTCATTAAACAGTGGCTATTGTGCCAAAAGCGAACTCTTCTCTATTGTTTGAAGTTTAAATGGTAAAATTTGAGTTGTCGAGGCAACTTGGGCAAACTACCTGCTCTTAAACTTCTAACACGTAGCACTCATTTTCTATGGGATAGTAGACAAGTCTAATGTAGAGCGCAATAAGAGGGCAATTCATGAGAGGCATACAAATTGAGGTGCCTGAACGTTTAAATTTAGTATTAAAAAATGACAAAAAGTGAAGATTTGGAAATGGAATGATGGTAAATCATCTGCCAATAGGAATATTCGCAACTGTAGTATCCTTTTACATTTTCATTATGCCGGGATTTTTTCCTTTCATTCTGTACTGTTTGTCTGACTCTAGAGTTAAACAACGATTGCCAACTATCATAAATCCATATTTCCAACAAATAAGCATTTTAGTCATCTAAACTTATGCTAAAGTCTTTCTGTGAAATGCATACGTCTGAGAAAGATGTCTGTGAAACCTATTCCTAGACAAATGCCACCAACCTTTAAAAATGGCCCCATTGACTAGCCGTATTTTAGAACTCTCCTGAAAGAGTCACTTTACTTCGAAATCTCTTTAAAAACCTCTGAAGAACTGAATGATGGTGTCCTGTTTTTTACTATAAAGATTAAGCAATGTCTTTGTAAGGCTAACTTAAAACCTTCCAGCACCTGCTACACTCTAAAATCAGCGGGTCTCGTCCCTGAGGGCTACTGCCTTGTGGAACTTATCCCTTACTTGGACATATCCTTTACTGCAGACATACCTATACTGCAGACATCCCAACCCATCTTAATATTCCGTTAGTCAACTTTTCAGATGATACAACATAAACTTGAGTTTATGGTATTGTATCTTATATTTATCTCCAACTCTGTTGACTCTATGGTCCAAACCCACCTCCAACCCAAATTCATTTATTGACAATAAACACACCTCTTAAAATGAGAAGTCCTGAAGCAGCAAGAATACGCTATAGTCGTACCAGGTACCCCGAGCACTGGGAGAACTTTAGGTGTATTCGGAATGAGTCTTATGCTAAGATTCGACGAGCTTCACCCAGGTCTTCTCCACGGCTTCAAACCCCTGAATCAAATGTTTTCTGCTCCGAAAACAGAATGTATGAGCAAACGCCCATACGCAATAGAATGCCAAACGCAAACCCTTTGGGTACTTGGATGGGTAGGGATGTCAGCAGTGTACAGGATAAATAGGATAGGTCCAAGTACACTACCTTGAGGAACTCCCGCTTCAACTTGGTAGAAATCGGAGTAACCTAATCCTTGCCGAACCGTAAAGAAACGGTTGGATAAGTAAGACTTATTAAGGACTTATTAAGGACTTATTCTTAAGTTTCAGATGATAAAGGAATTATACAGAGCACGTCCACGGGAGTAGGTCGTTCTTGATCCCCATTGCAAGTGTTTCGCATTATAGTCTCCACCGGTAAGGAAACAAGGACCAAGGTCTTTGAGGATAGTGGAAACTTCTTGTATAGTGATTGGCTTATTTGGCGGACAATACACTGCTGAAAGTTTGATAGGATAAGAGGTTGTAGAAATTGACTCTGTTGTTGATTGAAGGGACTCTGTGGGAGTGGAGGGTAAGTTATGATGGGAATAGGATTTCTTGATAAGAAGTGTAGTTCCACCTAGAGCTCGTCCGTCAGGATGATCTATAAGTGTGGTAGCCAGCAATTTTTAGATTATTTTGTTTTTTTAGTCGAGTTTCTGTCAGTAATTCTACGTCTGTGTTTTCGTTATCGATTATTATTGTTATTACTAGTTTGAGTTTGTCAGTGTGTGTCCAAATGCCGTTAGCGTTCCATAGGAGGATAGTAAAGGAATTCTTGTATTGGGGAATCATGGTATGGTATTTGGTAGGGTCATTTAGGTGACCAGGTTGGTCAGAAGGGATATGAGTGGTGTAATGAGGGAGTTAAGTTGTGTGAAGAAGGATTAAAAGAAGTTCAGAGATCATTTGTTAAGGACAGAGTCGGAACGTTGGGATAGATAGTCGCTCCCTCATGGGTGGGGGATACGGTTGTGGTGAAATATTGCTCACATATTCTAGTTCTGAATTGGCGGTGGGAGGAGGGATGTGTGAGGTGGTTGGCCGTGATATACGTGGTTGAGGCTGAGGTGGAGGTTGAGACGAGGACTGTTACTGAGGTTGCTGTTGCTGGTGAGGCTGGCGTCTAGTTCGAATTAGAGATCTAGGCCTGGGTTGTGGGTCCGCCTTGGGTGGGTTTCTCTCTTGGCTTCTGTTCTTGGACGACCGATCTGTAGGAGACAACTGGCGGGACAATTCTTGATAGTGGGCGCAAGTTTCGGGTTGCAGGTTGCTGCGATGATACTTGTTGATTGTATACTTTTTCTTTGATTTTTTATGATATTAATGGTCTCCCATTACGTAAGTAATAAATAAACAGTAGATGTAAATATTTATTACTCTTTATTGCTAATCAAGGGACCAAGCAGAGATTACTTTATCTGCTTAGCTGATAGTGTTAGCCGGCCGACAACAGCTGGGAGCTGGATGGGACGCGCCTGACCAAGCACGTCTGCCTGTATGCTCCTCGCTACTAAAAATAATTGAGTACTTCACTCACTTGCTGTGCGTTTGTTCCTCGGTGAAATTCCTCGAAACTTCGTCAATGTCTTCAGGCTGGTTACATCTTCAACTGTGACTAGTTTGGTAACAACTGAACATTTTTGATCACTTCTAAAGAAAAAATTGCAGAGAGCTAACAAAGTACGTTCTCTCTCTACAATGGCTGCTGTCGAACTTTACTTAGATATCATAAAACATTTATGAAATTTGTTTTCAAGAGTGATTTATATTATTGTCAACAATCTCTTGGGTGAATAAAAAGTTTTCTTTTTTTCTGAAATACAAATTTATCCAAACAAATTAATCCAAATAAATTTACTTGCTTTTAATAATGATGAGAGAAATTATTTCAGTTTTAGTTCTCCAAAATTATTGAATAATTATTTTATTATTGCCAAAATTTCGACTTAATAAGTAAGCCATCATCAAGACTGAAATACATTATACATTATTACACTTATAGAATTATAGATTTGAATGAACAGACAGGGATGTGGTGTGTTATATGATAATAAAGATATACAGAATAAACTAAAAAATGTTAATATTAGATGTTTTTTTGTTGGGGTTCGGCCAAGTTATATCCAAAAAAATACAAATTTTAAAAAAAGGGTATTTTTTAAACATTATCTGCCGACGTTTCGACTTACATTGTAAGCCATCTTCATTGCTGTTGAAATACATTGTCAAGTAAATACAATACTAATTTACAATATTATACTATAGAATGGGTCTACCTTGACCGAACCTCAACAAAAAACTCTCCATTTGAACATATAATTATGTTGTTCTATATTATAATATATACAATATTATTTATTGTAAATTATTATTGTATTCTCATGACATTGTATTTCAACAGCCCAGAAGATGGCTTACAATGTAAACCCAAACCTCGGCAGATAATTTTTTTTAAATACACTTTTTTTAAACTAGTATTTTTTTTTGGATCGACCTTGACCGAACCCTAACAAAAAAACAACATCTAATAAGAATATCTACGGTCAAAATCACCTACAAAGAAAGTTGGAAATGCAGATGCCAGGAATTATACGGAACAATATTGCAGTAGGCTGAGGAAATGCTATTTTTGTTCTCTCTATCATTAATAGCCATAGGGTTGAGGATTATATGCTTACATTCATCCTTTTTCAAGGAAAGGCTTAGAGGACAGTAGCTTGATTAAAAGCACCCCTGTGGTTGTTGCTAATAGCTGAAGATTTCATATCACGATTCTTAATGCTGTATTGATGTTTTATTAATCTTTTATTAAGATGGATCTTTGTTTGGCCAATATGTGAACCCGAACAATTTTTATCTGTACATGGAATTAGGTATATAACTTTGGACTTCTGGGAAATGAGAATAAGATCTTTCAAGAAAGTATAGAATTTAGATTTTTTATTGGTGTGGAGGCCTTAATTGAGGTTATGCAGGTTGGACTTGGGATGTTTTGTTTTTTTTTATTATTTTATCTGTAAGAGGATGAATGTAGGGTAGAGAGCGATTTAGAGGTGTAGGAATAGGTGATGGGAGAGAAGGTGACAAAGATGAGACATGATTGGCGACGTTCGGTAGCGGGGATGAGCGGAATGGAAGTGGAGAAGGCGACCAGAATATGTGGTTTTGGTAAACCAGTCAGTTAAAATCTAACCGTCGGGTTGTATGATGAGGAGTATATCGAGAAAAGAGAAACGACTATCGGATTCACATTCAATAGTGAATTTGAGACGGGGGTGGTAGGAGTTAAATTAGTAAATTGTAAATTATTTTAGCCCTAATAATGACTTACAAGTTAAGTCAAAACTTTGGCAATAATCAAATTATTACCCAATAATTTTGAAGCATTTTATTTTTCTGATCCTTGCAGAAACCCTGACTAATTTCTGAATAATAATAATAATTGACGGCCAACCAACCTCCATCCATCAGTAGAGAATATATTGGGGTCCAGTCAAGGTCGATAAAAAAAAAATATCATTTAAAAAAATGTATTTTGTATTATGTGTCGACGTTTAGGCTTAGATTGTAAACCAGCTTCCTGGCTATTAAAATACAATATCGTTAGAATAGATGTAAACTGTATCATAAATACACATGATTAACATTATTGTAACAAAAAAAATGTTTTAATTGCATAAAGTTTTGAGAGTGGTGTCACCTCCTCTCCTCATGTGACTTTCATTAATGTCTTTTTTTTTCTATTATTCATTGTTATCAAATTACAAAATGTTTTTATTTATTTTTAACAGAATGTAATATATAAATAAAGGTTATAAAAAAATTACATGAAGTTAACATAACTCATAGTAAAGTGATATGAAATACTTTAAAAAATGATACGAAAAAGACTCGTAAAAGCCTTGCTCCCAATATTTCTAATTGGCTTGAATATGACTAATGACGGTGGATAACAATAATCATATAACAATAAACAACAATGGATTATACTGGAATATTATTTGTGTTTTATATAAAATATATAATTATACAAATATTTGGTTGAAAGAAGGTCATTTTTCTTATATACCCCTTTACATCAATAGTTGTTTATTTTCTATTTATCTAAAGAATGTTAGAAAATCTTTTTAACCAGAGATGTGTCCTAACTGCTGTCGTGACACCTGTTGAGTACTGCCTGCTGTGATCAGCTAAGACTTTTATACCTTAGTTTTTATTGATACTTGTCAGTAAATTTATTTACTAAAATTTAGGAATTTCGGATTATTAATAAATATTTATTTGCTATTAATTATAACCAACTCAAAATAATAACCTCAAAAGGAGGGGGGG
>KZ806878.1:577942-597683 GCA_000696205.2 Oncopeltus fasciatus
TTTTATAATAATATTAATAAATATAATCCCGTCAATTAATACCGAACGATAGAATGTATCCATTTAAATTGAGTTTCAAGGCATGAAATCTTTTAGTCGGCTATTTCAGAAGGACAAATCATGATTAATATTCTATTTCAAATTTCTTTATGCTTTTAAATACATAATTATCTCAACTAATCCCAAACTGATAACAGAACTTCTAAAATTTCTTATTGTTGTTGTTGTTTATTGGGGATTTACGGCGCTCAACTGCTGAGGTTATCAGTGCCCTCCATATTTTATGAATACAATATAGTTTAAGATTTTCTATCGACACAGGCCCCATTCCGACGGACAGAGACAGACAGAGCCCACCCCGCGGCGCCTCGCGGCCCATCATCTTAATAGAATGTAAGGTCCATCATAGCTTTAGGTGACAGCCATGTGAAGGAGGATGTGCTCGGTGGGACCATGCCTGGAGGGTGTTGATCTTATTAAATGGATTCACTGAGAGCGGAAGATTGTGAAGTAAACATGAAAGGGAGGGAATAAGGAGGAATCGATATGCTCTCAGAAGTGGCTTCCAAGCAACGAGTAAACAACCATCAAGTGAGATCTCTTGGCACAAGCAAGAAGGAATTCTTCTGATATGGGGGGGAAGAAGAAGGCACGTGGAAACAAGTTAGCAGCTATGTCGGAAGAAGAAAAGACGCGATATCTTCAGCAGCGAGCAGCTGCCCAGGAAGAAGTCAGAAGGAAGAAAGAACACCTTCTTTCCGTCTTTATCAAAGTAAGTGCTTTTCAAAATAAAACACCACTCAATAACACACTGCATCTTTTTGGAAATTGGGAAAGATTAGGAAGCATTGTTTATTGAAGAAGATGAATTATTGCAGGGAAAAAATTTGTCTGCCTCACATAAAGTAACTTATTATTATTCTGTAAAATTATATACATTACTTGAGAAAGATTACTAGAAATATAACAGACGAATTATATTTCATTAACTTGCACAATTTGAAAATATATTTTCTTTTTATTAGCACAACTGGAAGGACCAGAGAATAATGGTTACAAATAATTAATATTAAAAAAAAACAATATTGTACATAATATACATACATATTTATGTTTATCAAATTGTTGATTCACATTGGACTACAATCCAAGACCACACTACACTATCCCTCTCTACATATCTCGAGTCCCTTTCCCTATGTTGTACGTCCGTCTATCTCCTTTACCAAGGTAATTGCTATAACCAGATTAACGATCTGGCTATGGGAAATAACCTTGCTCCCGACATTTCCAACATCATCCTTAATGACCTCCTAGATTTACATAACCTCCTTCAAAATTAACATGTCAAACCCTTCTCCTGGTTCCAAAAGTTACTTATCCGCAAAAATGTCCTCCCTTTTTTCTTTGTATTGCCCCTTTTGAAGCCCCTTTGTACTTACCGCCTCTTATCTCCCATCCTTCCACCACCCACTTTGTCCATCTCAAGAAAGAAATTTATGAGGAAGAGCTGGTTTTGCACCAAGTGTGAGAGAGCGGAAGGCTATATCTCCAGGTGTGAGGCCCCCTAGTCCTGTGAAACAGACTACCTCGCTAACAAGTGACCCCTACATTACAGCCATACTCGAGGTCCTCAAGAGCCTTGAAAGCAAAATTTCTGGAATAAAGTCTACTTTCGATACATATAAGAGCGATATCGATGTGATGAAACTTTCTTTGGGAGCTCAATTGTCGAGTAGTACTGACCACTTGGATCGCCTAATAAAAATAGAGGAACGCATAGAGGTCCAGAGTGCCTTTTTAAGGCTGAATGAGGAAAATAAAGCTTTGAGGAACAGGATAACTGATGTACAGAGCGGAACAAGAGCTGAAATGTAGATCCGTGGAAGTGCGAGGGATACCTGTGCGTCCTGGTGAGTCGCCCGAGGCCCTGTTGATGAGTATGGGGGCTGGCCTCGGCCTTAAGCTTGCTCCAGAGGACTTTGACACGGGGGTGAGAAACGGGCCAAGACACGATGACCCCCGACCTCCTGTTATCATTGCTAAGTTTGTTCGCCAGTCAGTGAGAGACGAATTTGTGAGGCTGAGAAAGGTCAAGCGGGATTTCTCGACTAGGCACATAGGCTGGGAAGAAAATGACAGCCACTCTATTTACATAAGCGAGGGAATGAGTAGCATGAACAAGCGTCTCTACTACCTTGCCAAGCAAAAGAGAGTGGCAGGAAAATAGAAGTATGTCTGGTTTGGAGGAGGAAGATTCCTCTGTCGACGAGATGACGGCTGTCCAGTCGTTATAGTCAACGTCCTTGAGGATCTGGACATCTTCAGATGACGCCTTCGACTTTGTGACCTTCGCTCTCTCACAGGCTGACCCGGACGGACCTTGCACAATCTCTTTGCTATATAAATTATTTTTCTTTAAATTTATATTTTTATTATTTGTGCTGTATTATGTACATTTTTTCTTTAACTCACTTTCAAAATTCAGAGGCTTTCATTTTTTATTATATTTTCTTTCTTTTTCTCTTTTTACAACAATTCCGTATTGCTCTATGTGTATGCTCAGAACTATTATAGCGCTTTTACTTTTACCCTATCGTATTCCCTTACATGACTAGTGTCCTAACAATGTGCCATGTTAACGCCATGTCCCTTTATGCTCACTTTGATAAGCTTAAGGAATACTTCACTGATAACGTTCATCACTTAATGGCAGTATCAGAAACCTGGCTAAAACCCGATAGCCCTTCCTCAGTAATAAGCCAATCTAACTACTCGTTCCTGGCTTTCCTAGTTCGGGCCTTTGGAACTCTCTACCCTCAAATATTCGACGTGCTCTTTCTCTTTCCATTTTCAAATCCCTCCTTTTCAGCATCTTCTACCCATCCCAACTGAATCTTTCTAACTATGATTGTTTCTTATAAATAATAGAATGAATTTTATGCGTTTGTGATATGTATGTAAAATAATGGAATTGGTGTGAGTAAAGTGTGATTTGGTGTTTTCTTTAAATGGGTACTTTACATTGCATTTTTTTTTTCCTAAACCTAATATAAGCTCACTGTGTTATTATTTTTATTTTTTCTTTCTCTTTTCCCAGTCATATTGTTATAGATTGTTAATTCATCAGCCTTGAGGAAATGTTATTTTTGTTAAAGTTTTTGTTTAATTTTTACTATTTCTTTTATGAATAATTTTTGTTTTATTTATTTATAATAATGTATATTTTTTGAGCCAAAAAAAGCCTTATGTAAAATTCACCTAACGTTATTCAAGGGGACTCTGTTAGTCCCAGAATAAAGTTTTTTTTTTCTTCTTCTTCTTCTTAAAACTAATTGTCTCTCTAAACTAAAATAAATTAACAATAATGTACAAAATCAATTAAAGCTATAATATAAACACAGCACTATCAGAAGGCTTTATACACTGATAACAAAGTCACTGATCACTAAACTATCAATCAGATAGTGATCTAGCTATACTATTACTCTCACAAGCTGTCACTCATTGTCAAAACTATTACACTCTGACTTAACCTTCCAATGGCCCACCAATATCCAGGAACCCAGAATGAAAAAAAAAATTCCATCGTAAGCAAATTTGTGATCTGATCCGGCTCATTTTTCGCTGTAGAATTAAAATAAAATGTCTTTGATCCACAATCCACTTGTTAATAAAGATTTCATATGGATTCCGACACTGATATGGAATGAAAAGCCAAATATAATTGCAAAGAATTCTATTTTGATACGCCAACCGAAAAATGAATATAAAAATAAATAAATNAATATTTGTCAACTCAAATTTTTTTTTAAATTATTTCTTTAAAAGCTGAAACTTTATTTTTCTTCTTTTCTGCTAAAATTTAAGTTTAAAAATATAGACAACTGTGTCAATTTTCCCCCCTGGTAGTAAATTTACATAGATTGGGCTGATAAAATACTTTATAGTTTATTTTTACAAGTAATGGATCCTCATTTATGATATTCCATTTGTTATAAACTTGCTCTTGTAGCATCTATGAAAGATGATATGTTAGTTCTGGAAGAATTATCTAAAAATAATATTGAAATTAATATGCAATGTAGACATCCATTACAAATGCACATTGTCTAAGTCTTCTTTGTGAGTCTTTTCAGGATCTATGACAGAATCATCTAGCTCTGAATATCTGCCGGAAAGGTAGTTAGTAATAAGTCGTCAGGTGTTGTCAGAGCCAATATATTAACTATTGGATACCAGTTTTGATGATCCTTATTAATTTTAATGGAGGACCCTAAAGTTGCCCGCTAAATAAAAACAGTAATCGCAATAAGTATTTTCTAAGCTCAATCCTTTTTTTTTTCTTCCTCTTTTTTTTTAGTTATGGGATAAAAAACCATATTATTAAAAGTTATGTAAGGTAATTAATGTCATTTTGATTGGAATATAGTAGTATTTGTTTTACAGTTAATAAATAAATTAAATTGTTTAAAGTGGAATTAATTAAAACAAAATAATATGCAGAATATTTTATGGCAATGTATAAATTTTTGAATAAAAACTGAAGTCGATAGATGGTAAAAAAATTTGTAATTTGATAGGTAACGACAAGGGGCTCAAAACAACTATAATAGGTTTATCATCATATTCCAATCCCCATCTACAAGGCATTAAGGGGGAACAACTGTATTTTGTAAATAATATAGTATTTGAAAACATTTTTTTATATTTTATTCAATAATAAGTAATGCTGGAGAAATTAGTCAGGGTTTCGGCCAAGTTTAAAAAAATAAAGTACTCCAAAATTATTGAGTAATTATTTATTTGAATCGTACAGGGAGCTAGAACTCTTTATCTCAGCCAGGGATCGAACCCGGGTCCCCCACTATTCGGGCTAGTGTACTAACCAATTACACCACCGAGGGAGTATTATCATCATGATTTGAATATTGGGTAACTATTTCATTATTGCCAACATTTTGACTTAACTTGTAAGTCATCATCAGGGCTGAAATACTAAACAAATATGAAAAAATAAATTAACATATAAAGTTTATTTATTTTTTCGTATTTAAATTTGCATAGTTAAATTTTGAGTTTTGAGTTTTGAGTTGGCTAGTAGCATCAACCAAAATTATTTTAAAGCTATATTTTTTTTTTTGCTCTTTTTAGCATTGAAACTCATTCAAATTTTATATTCTTGCAATTATTAAGAAAAGTGTTAAACATTATTGTACTTTTGTGATTTATTAAATTGATCAATAAGTCTTAATTATTTTATACCAGTATAGGTATTTTTGTTAAAAGTAATTGACTGAATTACTTCAGTTACTTCATGTTATATTCATAACATACACAGGCTTATAATATCTGTGAAATTGACTCATGGACACTTGTAGACAGAAAGTCATTAATGAAGGTCTGTATATTGCAGAGGAAGTCAGGGTTTGGCCAAATTTTTGGAACTTTCTCAAAACTTTGACTAAACCTTTACTATCTCATCAATTGTATACTTCTACGGTCAAAACATTTTCAATCTGAAAGTCTTTTAATAGCAGTTGAAGGGATCAAATACCAATTGGATCAGATGGAGAAGTTAGAGGTTCGACATCCCAGGGTGGTTCTCATTTAACTTGCAAACATCAAATAAGTGAAGATGGAATTCTGAAATAAATGAATGAATATAAAAATAAATAAATAAAATAAATATAATTTCCACTCAACCCATCTCAGCAGAATACCCTAGACTCAACAATAAAAAATGTTAAGAAAAAAATATATTGTAATTTAATTTCAGCTATAAATTGGCTGGTTCGAAAAATATAAATAAAAGTTTTTGAATTTCTATATTATGTTAAAGCCAATTACATATATATGTTATACGAGACCTTTCTAGAAGTGGGTGGTGTTCATAATTATAACTTGTCTAAAAAATATTCTTAGCAAATATTTTTTTATGTGTAATGGAAGGACCTATAAATGAATTAGATGTACAATTAGAAATTAATTTAATTCAAGTATTGCACAAATTTCAAACTGACTAAGTGCGGCGAAGTGCTGTCCACTTAAATTTCATTTTTATATCTGTAAAAAAGCCAAAAAAATTGAGATATAATATAAAATGTATGTATATATACATTTTATACTATATCTAGATTATTACTTTGAAAATTTAACTATAGATCGAAGCGAAGTTAACTAATAAGCAGTGTTGGTATTACACGCATAACAATTCGTAATTTAATATGTATTTCTCCTATCATTGATTCCATTAACTTAAGTGTTAATAATTGACAATATTAAACGTGTGCATATGTAACGCTTTTCTCATGAAATATGTGTTGTTTTAGAATAAATTAAAACATGAAGATGCATTCAGCCGATTAAATTCGGCTAAAATCAATCAGGAGTGGAGACAGATACTGAGACAACTAAAAAATACGGAATTGCAAGAGGCAGCAGAGGTAAGTCTTCTTACAGACTGAGTCGCTGAAAACTACAGCTAAAAATAATACATATTAAAGTAAAAGTGAATTTAATGAATTATCTTAATATCTTATATAGAGTCTGTTTAGGTCTTTTCCCTTTTGCCTTATGTGTTTTTACCAATTAAGTCTTAAGTCCAAGTAGAAGCCGAGGTATTTTACGTACTTGGATTGGGGAATAGGAATTTCGTTGAAGGATAGATTAAGTGGAAGCTTGGTGCGAGGAGAGAATGTGACAAGGACACACTTTCTTTCGTTTATTTTCATACATCTTGCACCAAGCGGCTATATGGTTGAGGTGTGCCAAAAGGTTATTAATAGCAACTGAGGGATCAGGATCTGACGCAATGATGGCCGTATCATCGGCAAAGGTAGCAAAGAGGGTATCGGCATTCGTTGAAAAGTCGGAGATATAAATGAGGTACAGGGTGGGCCCGAGCACACTGCCCTGAGGAACTCCCGCTTCTACAGGACAGTAGTTTGAGTAATCTGATTCCTGTCGGACCCGGAAAAATCGGTTGGATAAATAGGAGCGGATAATTAGATAAAGAGTATTGGGAAGGATACGCTTCAGTTTGTATAGAAGGCCCTTTTGCCAGACACGATCAAAGGCCTGTGATACATCCAGAAACGTGCCCATACGTCCCATTTCTCAAGAGATGATGAGATGCGATCTACAACACGAAACACATGCTGAAAAGTCGAGTGATGAGGGCGCAATCAAACTGATGATTGGGGATAAGATTATTGGACTTTAGGATCGAGAACATTCGCTTTAATAGGAATTTTTTAGGGTGGGGAGCAAGCTGATAGGACGATAATAGAAGAGGTCTTTACTTCAGAAGGATTTACGAATTTGGGTTGCAAGGATAGAAGAAGAGGGCATTCAAGGAATTCGTCGATTTTTCATGACAAGTCGTTTATATTATACAAAATATAGGATTTGATAGGATTAAAGAATAAATAAAAAAATGGGTAGTGAGTAAGATCTATAGAGAGTAGTTAGAATTATGATAATGGGATTTCACTTACAAGGCGGGTGTGAGGGTTGTCATTGGGAGCTGTCTCTAAACTGGAAGGCGCTTGTAGTAGTGGGAAAAACACCGCTACCTGGCATCACAAGGTTAGAAGTGCTGCTTCTAGTTGTAAGTTTGGTCAAAATCAGGAATACGCCATCAAGAATAGACAGGTCTGGGGGTTAACTAATAAGTATATTTTAGACAATTCGTGTGAGTTGAACCCTGATGTGAAATTCTTCATCATTCATTAGAGCGGCAAAGAGAGACCACCAGGTCAGATATCAATGAAGACATACAGCAAATAGTCTCAAAGCCGACCACTTACGAGGGGGAGAAATACAAAGAAATCAGGTGTACTTGTAGTGGTGTATTAAACCATAATCTGTCGCAATGTAACTTTAAAATGTGCAAGTGTAAAAGATGTGCTAAGATTGGCCACTCGGCGGAGATGTGTAAAAATCCAGTAAATTCATTAGATTTTAGTGGTGCGGAGTCGATTTCTCGAGTAGATCTGTTCCAAGTCAAAGAACTAAATACTGTTGCACCGTTCGAAGCAGGAGTCATTTTTGAGGGCTAAAATATCAATATGGAAACGGATACTGAAACGGGTGTTACTCTCATGCTTAAATTACTTAATAAACTCCATTCTCATTTTACCTCTTAGAAGTACTAATTTACGATTAAAAGCATATGTTGGAGAGGTAGTGAAACCTCTAGGTACCATTACTGGTAACGTAAGTTGGCGAGGTAGGAAATGGCCGTTCATTACCAACACTTCATAATAATAATATTATTTTAAAAGAACCAATAACTGTAAATATTGTAAACAGTGATTTAGTACTAATATCATTGGGCAGCTCCTCCATTTTTTCTTTTTTCTTTTTTTTTCTTTCTCTCTTATTTTTATATTAACTTAAATTNATTGTTTAAAATATCATTTAACTTTATCCGTTTAATCCGTTATTCCGCTAGAACAGTTGATCTCATTACAGTCTTTCACTTGTTATTTCTCATGGTCATATTGATGTCCCAAGGTTTTTTCCAGGTACAATATATACTGTTTAGTTAAAGTCAAAAATACAAAAGAACATTTACCTCTTAAAATCACTGAACGTAGTTATAAATACATTAGCGTCGTTTAACTATATATATATATATATGAAAAGTGATACTGTGAAAAATACGAGTTTACAAGAAAGTTCGAAGAAATATTTCTACCCGAAGTTGGATGTTACCGTTTTTAAAGTTGAAATTTAGATTGAAACCGGATGTTAAACCTAATAGCTTTAAGTCACGCCCTATCCCATTCGCTTTAGGGTATGTTAGACAATGAACTGATAGGACTGGAACAGATTGGCACGATTTCTGAAGTTCACTATAGCCCCTAGAGTTTACCGTTCGTTCCAGTATTAAGACGGTTCTTTAAAACTGTGTATAAATTCTCTTTAAATCGGTGCCTAGAGGATGAACATTACCCGCTACCTAGGATTTGGGAAGTACTTCAGGGGGGTGAACAGTATAGTTAGCTGGATATGTTGAACGCTCTTAAGATTAATCATATGGAGCTGGATGAAGAGGCGTAGCTCATTATACCATAGGTAACTTATAAGGGTACTTACAAAGTTAATAGACCTATATCTTTCGAACCTAATACGGCTGTTTCAAATTTTGGATTCTTTGGCATGTGCTTCATGGCCTAAACAACGTAATAAATTTTTAGATGAAGTGATTATCACCGAGAAAGCGAAAATGAATCACTTATAGAAAATGAAGCGAAAATAAAGTTTTTGATGGACTGCTAATAGCAGATTTTAGATTGAATAATAACAAATGCAGTTTGTTTGTTTGTTTTTTTGTTTTTTTTCCAAAATGAAATGAAATATTTAGGCCATGTTATTAGCAAAGACGGAATAAGACAAGATCCCGATAAATTTAAAGCTCAGCGAGACCTTCTGAGACCAAAAAATATATCAGAAGTTCGAGCGTTCACTGGGTTAGCTAACTAATTTAATAAGTTTGTGAAACATTTTACTTGTATACTGGCCCCCATATATAAATAAACCAAAAAAAGGTAAGCATTAAATTTGATTGGACTGATGAGCGTGAGAAAGTGTTTCTAAAAGCGTAGGAAGCTGTATCAAAGGGCGAGGTCCTCACTTATTTAAATCATAAGTTGTCTATAAAATTCTACTGCAATGCTAACGTTGGGCTTAGGGCAAATGAAGAAAAACCTATTTCGTGTACATCACGCTTGCTTTCCAAGACCGAGCAAAATTATTCGTTTATGCTCAAAGAGGCACAGGCAATATATTGGGCTATAACAAAATTTTATCAATATTTGTTAGAGAACAAGTTTATTCTCGTGATAGACCATAGACCCCTAATAGGGGATTCCAGAAATAGCCACCGGGAGGCTCCAACAGTGGGCTTGCTAACTCTCAGGCTTCAACATCACCCTTGAGTATACCAAAAGTCAGCTAAACCTGGAACTGGAAATGGTTTCTCCAGGCTGCCTTGCGAAGAGTCTCCAGGAATTGAAGTCGAAACTGAGTATCCTCACTAGTTGAATGATACCTTTCCGGTGAATTTGAAGAAAATGCGATAAGTTACCCGCATAGATCTTACTCAGCCTAAGATACACTGAGATCGAAACATTTAAGAGGGATGGTCTAGTACCAGCGATGATCATATTTCTTATGAGTATACATGAGTATACCCTCATATATTCGACTTCGTATTATAAACAGATCTTTTTTCCGACGTTAATAAAATTCGTTTCAGAAAGTGAGTCGGCTCATTATTAAAATTATAACACGTATAACTACCAAAATATACACAATTTATCTTTGTAATTGATAGCTGATCTCTGTGAGCCAAGAGAACGTTGCTCAATGCCATATAAGTTTAAAAATAACATCCCAAACCAATTTATGGACAAAAATTGTAAGTTATTAATTACTTATTATTTACTTTAGATTTTTTATTTCAGACTCTGCACCAAACTTTTGACATTGCAGTTCAAACAAAAAACAAAATCATTTCAACGCTATTAGAAGATCTTAGAAATTCGTTGTCTCTGCATACATTGGCAGTTCAAACCCACCTGGACTTTATTAATAAGATAACAGGTGAGAGCAAGAATACCATAATAAACAAGCGACTCTTTCAGTTTCTCTCTTTCTTTTTCACTAATTTTCTTTCTACACCAGCAATATATAAAATTTATATTTCGAAAAAATTTTTAAAATAGTTTTAATTTTGAATCAGAGTCACACTACATCGATGTAGGGTGTGCCTTCTTGCATACTGTTTAAACAATATTTTGTTTTGATATTGTTTATATATATATGCACTGTAGTACAATATTGTAATATTCTGACGATATAAAAAATATATATGGAGAAATCATTTTATATATTTCTGCCTTAGTCCCTTCACCGCGATTTTAATATCCCTTTCGTTCAGGACCTCATTTTTTCCCGCTTCACCCTTTTCCACAGTAAACTACATCATAATCCACAGACCCTGTCTTCAAACTCCAACCTCTAAAACCAACTCAGAATCCGTGATTACATTGGGATACACTTTCCGACTAAACATTAAAATATAAGTCTACATTAAACTTAGATAACATTAGCACTACTTAATAAGAAGTAATTTGTTTAAAACTTAACTGCTAAGGAGGGATAATAACAAACTCGATTTCAGTTCAAAACATATAACTTTATTTATAAAAATCTATTTAGTTGTGGTTTATTATCCCACGTAAATTTTAAACTTTTAAAAGCTTAGCAGGAGATACAGGTTCGAGTCCTGGCTGGGACAGATAAATTTTTTATTCTATTCCCTCTCATTAATTGTTTAAAATATCATTTAACTTTATCCGTTTAATCCGTTATTCCGCTAGAACAGTTGATCTCATTACAGTCTTTCACTTGTTATTTCTCATGGTCATATTGATGTCCCAAGGTTTTTTCCAGGTACAATATATACTGTTTAGTTAAAGTCAAAAATACAAAAGAACATTTACCTCTTAAAATCACTGAACGTAGTTATAAATACATTAGCGTCGTTTAACTAACAGATGAACGGAATATATAAAATAATTTACATTAATAATATTTGTTTAATATTTATATTTTGATAATGATTAGTTTCTCTTTTAATTTCCAATTGGATTAGGGATAATATTTTTTTTGCATAAGTTATGAATTGTCAGTAAAATAAATCTAATCTCATCTAACTAAAATTAATCTCTCTCTCACTCGTCCTTTCTTTGTTTTTTGCATGTGTTGAAAGTTATGTGGAGGAGTTAATACCTATGTATGGTGTATAGGTTTGTCAGGAGACAGGCTGAAGACCCTAGAAGAGAATTATATACACTGCAGACAGAAGAAACTATTCGAAGCAGAACAGCAAACTGCCCGAAGTCTAAATTCTCATTTAGAAGACAAGATGAAGCTAAAACTACACAGCCACTGGCAGATGATCTTCCACCGTTGCACGAATCAAACAATAGAGCTTCTCTCAGAAGACTTTAGAAACGACTATAAATTCAAGGTATTTTGGGAAAAAATATTTTGTTTCGTACTAATAGGATTATATAGCACTGCACTCTCTATCCCACCAGTTCTTGATTACTATATATCGCAGCCGCGAGTGTTTAATTTTATAAATATACATTTATTTATTATAAAACTGTATGTATTGCAAATAAGAATTATTTTTAGTGTGTGAAAATAATAATGCTGGAGAAATTAGTCAGGGTTTCAGTCAGGATCAGAAAAATAAAACACTCCAAAATTGTTGGGTAATTATTTTATTATTGCCAACGTTTTGACTTAACTTGTAAGTCATTATCATGGCGATAGTGATATCTAGAGAGATCNATAAGAAATAATATCATACTCCCAAATAATTACTCAAAATTTTAGAGTATTGTATTTTTCTGATCCTGGCCGAAACTCTGACTAATTTCTCCAGCGTAATACTCGACGGGCAAGCAACCTCCAACCATACAAATATTAATTTCAAATGGAGAGTGTTTGACATTAGAGATATTTGACCGTTGAGCGGAGGGTTGAAAGCTGGCGTTGCGCAAGCTATTGGTGAGTGGTTTCTCTTCTTCACGCTAAGGTAGGAGGTAACGGGTGCCTGATCTCTACTGCTCTGGGTATGCAACGTCTGTAGAAATTATACATACCCAGATAGCGAAGAAGATCCTTTACTCTTACTGTGGGCGAGGAACCTGTGATGGCTTCTACCTTTATGGTGGGGACGGTAATGCCCTCCTGTTTGACTTTGTGTCCAAGGAAGTCAATCTTGGAATATTGGCTGGATTTTATTTGTTTATGGATCTTTTGACTTCTGACGCCTAGAACATTTGCAGGGCTTGTTGCAAACTGTAACTCAGATGTTGCGTCAGTTGACACATTTTGACAAAAATGTCGTGCGGGTTTATAATTTAGTTTTATTTTAGACACTTACTAATTAAGACGCATGACTTCTTGAATTTGTTGAACTTCAAAGAATTGTCAAAGAGTCAAAGAATTGGTTGAACTGAGCAGAAGTTATGGATTGTTTGGAGGACAGTAGATTACTACAAATATCTGTGGTGAACTTGATCAGCCAGTTCACCACAGAAATTCGGCATGTACCAGAAGCAGACAATACAGCTGACGCACTATGGAGAGTGGAAGGTATCCTCATCACAGGTGACTTCTAGCAGCTGGCCTTCGAGCAAGAAGAAGACAGTAAGGTTCTTGAGTTGTTGAGTAAGTGTCTACTTACCCGCGCCTTCAGATTCACTGGATCTCCACGCCAGGGATAGAAAGTCGCATCCTTGCTAAGACTTCAACTTCGTATGACAGACCCTACATCCCAGCAACTTTTCGGAAGGTAGTCTTCAGGCAGCTGATTGGCTTTAAATGAACCCCGCAGAAATCAACGCCAACATTTCCAAGTGAACTCGTTGCTCAGTCCCCTGTCAACGAGTGAAGGTCACCAGACATACATTCTCTGGAGGAACTATTCCTTTATGCGGACTTTTTGACCACGTTCCCGTGGATATAGTTTGAACTCTGCTACCGTCGTAGAGGACACTCTATCTTCTCAAGATGGTGGATAAATTCACTCGCTGGCGAGAAACGGAACCTCTAGAAGACATCTTAGTAGAAACAGTTTTGACTATGATTTTGAAGTGCTGGATTTTTCGATTTGGTGAGTCCTTAAGCAGCACTTCAGACAATGGGAGGCATTTCGAGTCGAATCAGCAGCTAGCCAAACACTGAGAGTTAAGAGATGTCGCATCAACGCCTGTCTCCCCCAATCCATTAGGCGTAGAGCGCAATAACTGACATTGTTCTCTAACAGAGCAACTGAACTCCCAGTGTTGGCCAAAGCTCCTACCTACTTTCCTTTTAAGTCTAAGAGCAGCAGTACCCAAGGACTACAATAGCAGCGATACCGAAATAAGATTTGGACATAATTTTAAGCTTCCAAGTGAGTTTCTGGAGCCATCACTTTTCCCAACGGACTCCGAGGCGTTCGTGGATAGACTATGCGAGCAGCTTCGTCACACTCTCAATTCGCTTCTGCGAAGCTGTGTTTTCACGAGTGATCACAAGCGCTTTTTCATTCCATATTTATCGAGTCATAACGAATGATGCACTTCGGCATCAGGTTGATTTTATATATGGTCGCCTCGAGATCGATTCTTTTAAAAAATTCTGCTTTTGTGCCTTTATAGCGATTTTTGTGTATGGTACTTGTTATTTTATTTAAGAACTTTTTATTTATTTATTATTGGAACAATTTTTATATTGTCACTATTTTTATTTTTATTTTTGTAGAAGACATTATATTTATATTTTTATTAGTAACCCCTCTTCTTGTTCACCTTTGCCATCTCTAAAATTTTAAATCTATTTACTTTTGACAGGCCCTGACTGAAGTGAAAAAAGAAGAAGAAGAGGGGGGGAAAAGAATACATGACTTGCAAGAAAAAATGAAACACACATTGAAAACGTATAAAACATCTTTGTTCCCTTTCATAAGTCATTATCAGAAGTTACAAGTTGTTGATGAAAAAGAAAATGTCTCTTACTTAAAAAATAAGGAATTCATTAGTCATGTTGAGGTATTAAATTTTTTTCAGTTAAAAGGAAACTTAATTTTTTTTTCTTAGAAATAGAGTCTACTATTGAGTAAACGATTACATTAGTCGTGTAAGTATAATGAATATCATGAAGGTTTAGTATAAGTTTGTGAATATATCCAGTGTGAACTTCAACAAAATGCTTAATAACTTAAAGACTGTTAACTTAAACTTAAAGTAGTTCATTAAATACTGATATAGATTTCTCAACTTTACAGAATTTGATCGCCATCGAGTGCCCTCGCCGCCCGTCCTTGTCCCATACCACAACGTACCCCCACGCCAGTCCGCGACACCATGTCTCTCCCGGGCGGGAATATCACTGGAAATTATTGACTTCTTGCGTAATTGAGTGAGATTAATTTATCTTCTATGTGAGAGTTAGTTATAGGTCTTATGGCTATAACAGGTATTGATGAATTTATTCTTTGAGTGATGATATGGGTTGAGGGGAATGAAGTATGTTGTCAATGGTATTAGCTGATAAGTTAGTTCAAAGAAATTGAATATCAAGTTTTCTTTGATTAATTGCGTAAATAAAAATATGTTTGTGGACATTTGAGATTCGTTTTTCAGGGAACAGATTGGGGGTGGGGGGGGGGGTGCGCTTAAGGGGAGAGAGAGAGGGAAACATGAGACTGTAGGAAAGGAATGCACGGCTTAGATAAATAAAGCACACGTTATGCTGAGGAGTACATCCATCTCATGTAGGCGATGGATTCGAACTGACAGCACTTGAAGATCTGATTGAAGAGGAATAGTCGTGTACGGTAAATCATCGGAGATAAGAATGGCCTCCACAGGCAATTAATCCATTAGTGCATTCTTTTCTTGCTATACCATAGCCTTAGAGCGTAAAATTGTGTGTATCTTTTAATCTAGATTCCCGAATACATATTAAATTTGTTGGATATTTTCGAATAACTTATTAAATGCACGTTTTATTATGATGCAAACCGTTAACGGATATGACACAATCTCAACATTCCATTGAATCAAATTATCAGATTCGGATGTACATATTATCGGTCCAATATGGAAAAAAANAGGTCTCGTCTCAAGGGCGCCCAGGACAAACTTCAGTTGAAAAGGAACTTCATTGAGGTGGCCTAAGAAAACAGGACACTCGCCGACAAAATGCACCAGTCCTCCCAGATTTATCCAGTCCATCCTACAAGATCCAAACAAGAAAAATTTGAGGCATTTTATCTTGATTTTTTCTTTCATTCTCTCAACTGAGGAAATAATTTTCAATACAATATTAAATTTAGTAAATTTCCATATATTGGCCAAGTTATTCACGTTGGTCGGATAATTGATTTTTTTTAAACTTTATTATTAATTACTTTCTACATGTTTTGTATCTAGTAATGTGCTGGTTAATAATCACAGTATAAATTAATATAAATACAGAAAAATAAGAAAGAACTTAGCGTGAACTTCGCTTGATGGAGAAGCTGCCCAATGGTAGAACTCCTAAATCTCTATTTACTTTTTTTCTTGATTTTTTTTATACTATTTTTATGAAGTGTTGTCAATGAGAAGGTCTGATGTCTTTAACTAAAGGGATTTTAAGGTTATTGTGGAGTTAGGAGTTTGCGACATAATAAAGTGCCTCAACTATGATTCTAAGGATTTTGAATTAGAAGAACTGAATTCTTTGGATCTTGGATGGGTTAGCAGTTCCCCACAGTTCGACTCCATACGTCCAGATAGGTCTCAGTAACGTCTCATAAATGGTAAGTTTTTTGGTCACAGTTAAGGTTGACTTGCGGTTTAGTAACTTGTAAAGTTGTCCAAATCTTCTATTTAGTTTCTGTCTTTTTATTTTTGTATGTGTGTTCCATGTTAGACGGGAGTCAAGATAAAAGCAATCGGGAATTGGAATAGGGATGTCATTAAAGTAAATTCTACCAGGTTGTATCTTCCTTAGTGTGAACGTAACATGACAGCATTTGCCTTCGTTGACCTTAATGCGCCAGTGCTGGAACCAACGCTGTATGTCCAACAGACGTCGTTGGAGATTTTTCCTGGCAGTAAGTGAGTCAGCATCGGAAGAAAGGATTGCTTGGTCATCTGCAAAGGTTGCTAGAAGTTTGTTAAGATGTGACGGAATATCGGTTTTTATTAATTAAAAACAAATCTCCGATCCCGTGTCGAGCTGGTCAGAGGAGTAAATAAAACCCAATATCAAATAATACTAAAGTATAAGGGAATTAATAAATTAAACAATTTTTGGAATTAAAATAACAATGCTATTTATTCTTAGTTGCTAACGCCTATGAAAAAAAAACAAGTAAAGTTCATTACAATATTTAATGCAAATTTACAAATAATCTTGAATGAGAGGAAAATGAAGAACTCAAGAACAATAGGACTTATAGCTGAAAACAGTATGAAAATGATGCCAATTCAAAGTGCAATTAATCATTAAACCAAACGAAAGAGGGAAAAAATATAAAAGAGACAAACGATAAACAGAACCAATTGTTTGTTAAAAAATATGACGATCCGGATAGCGTAACTCTTAAATTTGGTTCGGTATAACGTACAGGTACACTTTTCTAACTTAAAAATAACTTAGCCTAAAATCAAACAAAACCAATTAACAATTATTAATAAACATAATTAACATTTATTGCAGTATAACTAGCGACATGGTAGATTAAAAAATAATTATGTATTATGAACCAATTATTAGAAATCAAAGTTCTCCTTTTAATTTAATTTCGTCAATTCAAAATTCTTTTATTTTGTTTATTTCTTAATTTTATTTATTTTGCATAAGAAACCTATGATAGTTAATGAAAATTAATTTACAATAATCAATTTACTAAAAAATAATATGCAAATTTGAAATTTAGCAATAACAATAAAATTCAAAGTTAAATTATTTTTATATCAGCTGAGTTTGTTTACGCCCGAATCCGTCCGTGGTACCAAGCAATTCAATCGGGGAAAAAAACCGATAATTAACGATTGAAAATTTAAAACTGAGATTTCATTAAGTATCCGAGAAACGAAATTTTATGTTTGAAGTTGAAGCCAACCGATGCGCAATAGTCAATTGGTTTGAAGGGAAGATAACGTCGAACAACAAACGATGTTTGGGTTGAAGAAGAAGAAGGTTACCTTATCAATGATATAACGGTCAATTGCTTCAATGTGGAGAGGTTTCCTCGAAGAAAAAAGATGATATCCAGTCCTCACTAGGATGCCAGGATCCAGGTGGGTTGATGATGGTTTAAGAATCGTTAAGCCGACAATCCATTATATTGATTTCCAAGTGTATCGTTTATCGATATGCATGAGATGTTACCCGTACGAAGGCTCAGAGGCGACTGCCTGAATTGTGATCCCGAGGTGCCCGACTTCGAAAGTTAATCCGTACGACGTAAACAAAGATTCGAATACAATTACTTAATCTAAGACTCAAATCCATCAAATAAACTGAAACTTGTTCAAAACAAGATTTTGCCTGTTTCTTTTACATTAATAAAACTCTCTTTTGAATTTATAATACCTTATAATTAAATTTATCATTTCGCAATAATATTCAATCAACTACCTAATTTCCCAAATGTTAGTTGGATGTGTCAGGTATAGCTGTAACGGTCGCTTTGTCGGCGATAAGGTCTGTCATACGTGCGAGTTATAAGGGTCAGAGTCCATTATTCCAGGTATAGGTTGAGGCAGGGATTGGTTGTAATCTCCTTTGATGAGGTGTTCTAAGTGTTCCGAAAGTTTTTTGTAAATGTGTTTGTGTTTGCTAGTGTCTGCCTATGGATTGGTTGATGGTTGCATACTTTCACAAGACAATGAAGAAGACATATTAACAGACCTAAACAACTTACATCCCAACATCACATACACAATAGAGAAAGAAAACAACTTAACAATCAACTACCTCGACATAACTATTACAAGAATGGACGACGGACTAACCTACGGAATATACAGAAAACCGACAGCGACTGACACCACCATACACGCAACATCAAATCGCCCCACACAACACAAACTCGCAGCATTCAGACATTTAATACGACGAATGAAGACAATCCCACTCACAAAAGAAAACTATGACAAATAACTACAGACGATATACACAATTGCGCACAATAACGGATACAAACAAACCACTATAGACAAACTACTTACGAAATACAACAACAAAACACACAGGAACAGACAACAAGAAGAACAGGCAAATCATAGATTCACAATAACACATACACAGGAACTGAAACTTACAAACTCAAAAAACCTATTTAGAAAAGAAGGTATACTCACAGCATTAAAAACAGACAATACACTGAAACACAACCTACACACGAACAAGAAAAAGACTGAAACATTCAACTCCAGCGGAGTATACAAACTGACATGCACTTGCAACCAGACGTACATAGGACAAACAGGACGAAAACTCAAAACGAGATTTGACGAACACGCACGATCATACAAAATAAATAAACGGGACTCCAACTACGCAAACCATCTACAAGACAACGGACACGACCTCACCGACATACAAACAACCATGACGTTGCTACATAAACAACAGAAGGGACAGAAGATGGACATCTTAGAAAACATGGAAATCTACAAAACAAGGACCACGGACAATAACATTATTAACGAACAACTCAACACACAATCTGACACCATATTTAGACCGCTACTATTACTAAAACGAACACACAAACGTAAACGAACAGACGACATACAAACCGACATCAACGCAAAAAGACATAAGACAGCATAATCCATAGGCAGACACTAGCAAACACAAACACATTTACAAAAAACTTTCGGAACACCTCAGCAAAGGAGATTACAACCAATCCCTGCCTCAACCTATTCCTAGAATAATGGACTCTGACCCTTATAACTCGCACGTGTGACAGACCTTATCGCCGACAAAGCGACCGTTACAGCTATACCTGACACATCCAACTAACGCACAGAATACAAACGCAGTTGAATACAGACAGTGATAGTGAACGCATGTATTCGGCCAGAAGATGGACAATGTCCGAAAGCGCTCGCCAACAGAAGATGGTTTGCAGAAACCAATGAAGACGGATAATAGAAGG
>KZ806878.1:600829-635835 GCA_000696205.2 Oncopeltus fasciatus
GTTATTTACAAATATAATTATGATGATAGAGAATTTTCAAATCATGACTAATTTATTAATTATCATTATCATGATTAGAATGTCAGATAGTGGTCCTTTGCCAAACGAGAGTCAGTCTAATAAATAGCTTGCAATTTTAGCTCCTCCGAGTGAAAGACGATATATTCGTCATCTTGTCGGTCATACTAGAAGTGAGGTGCGGAGAACCAGAAATTATTCACATCTCCCTCGGTGGTGTAACGGTAGCGCACCCGCCCGAAAAGTTGGAGACCTGGGTTCGATTCCCAGTTGAGGTAAAGCGGTTTTTTTTCTGGCTTCCTGTACGATTCAAATTATTAACCCATTTTCCTTCCCAGTAGACAGACAGGTTTAGTGGTCTTTCCTTTTACATTATTTTTCTCTCTCCAACTAATGAAATATAACTCACCATTTTTTACAGTTATTTAATGAAAAATGGGAAACAGCTTAGTTTACGTCCGTCTTGCTATCATCATTCCTTTTCCCCACCTTACCTTGAAAACATTAATAATTATAAATAATAATAATAATAATTTTATTATTAAACGAAAGATATTTAGAGCTTGATTCAAGATTTTAAACATTTGTGATGCTCGTAATGTAGTAGAAACACGACTAACAAAATTGAATATTCTAAACGTTTCAGGAAATTGTACTTATAGGAGAGACCAGCCTGACAGATGAAATGGTGGATCTGCACTTCTCATCCTTAAATCCCATACCAATAGGATGTTTTTGCCGCTCCTGGCACACGCAAATGAAAAAAAATGGCGCACACTATGGTTTCCCGCCAAAATATTTTGCCCCTAAGTCTACCTCTTTGGATCAAGTTAGCAGCGCTCGAAGGTCTCAACTCTATGTATATGCTGGTGACGACAAACGAGCGATTTTTCACAAGTCCTTAGATATTTTAGCGAATTTGCTACCTCATAGCTTGTGACGTCATAGAAGCGACCTACCTCTCAGGGGGTCCCCAGAGATCACAGTAAATTTCCTAACTTATCACTTACGACGTCATGGGAATGACCTACCCCTCAGAGAGCCCCTATAGATTTTAGCGAATTTCCTTGTAACCGTAACATAACCTACCCAAGCCAAATTTCCTTGTAATTGTTATATCCTACCTTTTTTTTTTTTTTTTTGAGAGAGAGAGGTAGGGGAATGCATTTAAGCAGATCCAATGACTCGTACCTACTGGTCATTCACTGGATACTGTGGGACTCCTGCGATTTCCGCAGACTACCCACTAAACCCCCGTCCTCTAGGCTGGCCATTACCTCAGCGCGCTACTGTTATATCCTACCTGTGAGGGGCTAATCCGCTCCCCTGTTATTCGCATATCTGTTGACCTTTGACTCCAATAATATTTTATTTAAATTAATCTTAATCCCCCCATATTCTGTTATTTGACCTTTGACCCCTCACCCCTTAGGGAATTTCCTATATTCTCTAGTTTTCCCTATACCTATGATGGGATAATCCCCTCCCTTGTTATTGGCTGACCTTTGATCTTCCATCCCCTAGGAACTCGACATTTGAGTCCCAGGTTCAAATCTCAACGCGCCCAATAATTTGAGTAATGAACGGATTTCTTCAAAATATATTTTGATATTTTTCTGTCTAAATAGGGTCTTTTGTTGAACACACCTTTAATGACACAAGGGGTGCGTATAAGAGCGAATTACGAGGAAAAGGGTATTGGAGGTTAAGTACTTCAGAAAATTTTATTGAATTATAGGGTCTATATGTAATTATGATCATATTTAGTATTTTTGAAAATTTTATTGAAATATAGGGTTGTTAAGTAATTTTGTACTTGATTGACGTTTGATGTACAGGGTAGGTTATCAAGCGAATTTTTTTGAAATAAGTGTTGTGGGTTAAGTATTTTGATAATTTTTCATTTAGTCTTATAGGTCACTACCTATGTTTGGGGCTATCTTATTCATCTTATCCACTGCTGACATCCCTACCCATCCAAATATTCTCTATTTGCTGATTACAGGAGTATCCAATCTTCCCACCCCAAACTAAAACTGCTCCCAAAAACCTATATTCATATAATTCAATAAAAAATCCTCAGAATAATTAGAAATGCTCTCTATTATGTATTTAACTATTCCCCTTACCACGATTTCAATATCCCTTCAATCCATGACCTCATTTCCTTCCACTACTCTCTTGCATAGGCCCAGTCCTCCAACTGTAATTCTCACAACCCTCCCCACCAACTCAATTAAAGATGACCACAAGACCTACTAGGAACATAGATTCTATACAGTTTTAGAGTGATGTCACTTGGCACTTTCTGTCCTCAAGCAAAATTTCTCATTTTTTACTTTTTCCTATCTTTATACTCAAATTGGTTGGGTCTTATCTGTTCCTTTCCGAAGGTGTGTGTTTCACTCCTGTTATCACTGGTAGCTGTGTTAATTTCCTGCCAGATAATGCTGGTTTTTTCTAATTTTGACTTAATGTGCATTTTTCTTTACCTATTATTATTTGGATTTTTTATTATTTCTATGGCTTCCCTGATTGTTTTGCGACAGTAATTATTCTCCTTAGCTAGGATGGTGGCGTTCTCAAACTGCATCTGGTGGGATGTGCCTTTAAAATGTTCCGCTAATGCCGACTCCCCTGTGCGTCTATTTCTTATACCTCATTCTGATCTGTGCTTTTTTAGGATCCGGGCTATTCTTTCTGTTGTACCTTTAACATACGGAATTGTACTATTTTGTTATGTATTTAATTTTAATTTAAAATATTTTTGTGCGCGTGTGTGTGTATAACATATATTAATAATATAATTTATACACATACATACATATATATATATATATATATATACGTGTGTGTGTGTTGGGTATCTCATAAAGTNTATACAGTTGTGCTTGCATGTGTGTGTTTGTGTGAGTGTCCAATTGGCTCTAAGATAACAAATTAGACAACATTATTTTAATGAAGGATCATTTCTGTTTAATCAAAGGTTATGGTAGAAAAAAAAGAAAAAGCAGACACGTATTTACTAGTTCATTTTTTTTTCAGAATCTTGAATCACTAATTAAGAAATTAATTATAATATTACATTCAAAAAACTGTTGCAATAAATATTTGGCAGAAAAGGAAAATCAGAGTTTTATTACACAAGTACAGGATACACAAGATGAACAAGAAAATAGACAAAATTATGAGGTATGTGAGCAAACATACATACTCTGATTGAATAAACAATATTTTATTATACTTGCTTATTATTCCAATAATAATGCATTAAGTCATATTAATCAAAAATATAAATAATTTCTATACATAGATTGACATATACAGAAGTTATAGGTATTAATCATTGATTATATTTGAGTCTACATACACTTGCAAAATAATGGCCACTGTTTTCTAAAAATTTAAAAATTGTAAAATTTAAAAAAAATAGGGATAGTAGGATCATCATTAAGTTTCCCTTAATATACAAATTTTATCTTTTGATTACTTTTTATTAAAAACATAAATTTTGTAAATAAATAAATATATTTTCCACAGGAATTTCAAGAAAAAACTGTGACTTTTTGGAAGTTATATTCTCAAGTGAAAAATGAAGAACAAAGAATAAGTGCAAATCATATAAAATTATTAGATGAGAATACAAGCCTTCATCATTCTTTGAAGAAATGTATGAACACGTTATCGAGGCCCTCAAGTTTAACCAGATCTCTATACAGAGATTTGAATTAATTTTTTTTCAACTACATAAAATAAATGCAATTTAGTTTATGAGAGTAATTTTATTATAATTATATTAAATAAATAATATAATAATTTTATATTTTATTTTATATTTNTCCTGAAAATAAATATGTGTTTAACAAATAATTTAATTTCAAAAATTATATTCAACCCTTGAAAAGTTTGTTAATTACAAAAAAAAAGGTGAACCCTCAACCGATCATGGAAACATATTTATTAATTTATAAATATTAATTTTCTTGAGGTATTTAATCCCACGTAAATTTTAACAATTTTTATTCTGTTCCCTTGCACTAAAAATTGTTGAAACCTCAAAACATTCAACCACAGTGTCTTCCCTTGCATCTCTCTTTTACTATTTTTGCTCACTTGAACAACCTTTATGCTTCTATTTGAAGAAAGATGCATTCATGTAGCATTCCCTCTTCCACTACCCTCCCCTTATAAGGGATTCACTCACATTAGAAAAACTACCAATGATCCAACAGAAGTTCTATTAGAAACGTTGAACAATAAAGATTGGCTTTTTAATTAATAGTAATTTAATTTTGTTGTTTATAAAAATTAATCTATCAGCTTGTGAATTTTACAACTCATAAATGTATGGTTATGATCTTAAGTTATAAATAAATCACAGTGATATGAGTGTTATGGGTCCCAACAAAAGGAATGAGAGAACATGATCAGCCTTTATTTAGAGGAGAAATATTTTGGCCCAAGTACGTCTAACCTATACCTCATTAATCCAGCCAATCTCCAATCTATTCCTCAGAAGTCATAATTTTTGCTAATGTGATATTTGGTGAAAATTTTCTAATCTCAATCAGTCTTCATCATCTTAATAATATTTTATGTTAACTGCTCAAAAATCCTAGATGTTGACTTCATATTATGGTTACTCAGCTGAAACATAATATGGTAAATGGAAATCTCCTGAGTGGAAAGAAACATGCAACTAAAGCAGAGAGGGCCCTGCATCTGTTGAGATTGCAATGATAATGCAATCCCCAAGAAGATCCTTTTTTAATCACTCCACGGAGCTAGATACAAAGGATGGCTCCAACAGCACAGGCATGATGATGTGGCACATGATACTTGGACAGTTTCTGTGTTCAATACTGCACAAAGATGGCAATGGACTGTGACTTAGTGGAAACTGTTGTTTGAAGCTTAGAAATGAGCTTTTGAGTCGATGATTGATCTGTTTATGTCCACTCAAAAGATTCCCTAACATATTGTCATAATCCTGGATTTTAGATATCTGTGACTAAAATGAGAGACGAATTTGGCAATGCTGTTTTAAATTAGACACATTATTTAATTGATTTTATTTTAATTCAATAATATATCATTTCAGTGATCTTTTTCTTTGCACTTATCAATTAGGTATATTAGAGTGTAATTTTTTATTATTTTATTTACATTTTGTGTTTGAATGTATGTAGGATGGCATGTATATGTATAAACGAATTTAAAAAATGTATAAACTAATCAAATATATAAAAATGCCCAAAAATCAAATCAAAATAGATTAACTAATTCATAAGAACACAAAAAATAAATATATTAAAACATAAAAATTGAATAAAATAAGTGTCATACCAAGTTATGCCTTCCGTGAGAGATTGGTGGTATCCACCAAATCAATCAGGATTCTTACACTTTAATTGAATAAAGTTCATTAATCTATAGATTAAAAGCTTATAAGCTGTGGCAAATATCATTTTAAAATCTTTTTTTTTTTTTTAACTTAATTTACTTATTACATACTGTTAAAAATAAAAACATTTTGCAATTTGATTACAATGAATAGTAAAAATGACATTCAATGACAATCACATGAAGAGAGAAGATACCAATGACACAAGGAGGGTTGTAGGGGTTGGAGTTGGAAGTTCTGTGCTAGTAAATTAGCAGTGGAATGGCAGTTTACTGTGGAAAAGGCTGAAAGGGATATTAAAATCTTGGGGAAGGGAGTAATTGGATATGTAATAGGGAGCATTTGCGATTATTCTGAGGGTTTGGGATTGAAAGGACTGGATTTGTTGAATGTTGGAAGGCTTGGCGGCACCCAAAATTTCAACACCGCATGTCCAGATTGGTCATAATGTCTTGTAGAGTGTCAGTTTGTTTTTTGTTGTAAGATTTTAATTCCTATTCATGAGTCTGTCCTTGTCGTCGATTGAGTTCTTGTCTTTTAATTTTAATATGCTCACTCCATGTGAGTAGTGAGTCAAGATGGAACCCTCAGGTAACGACCGGAATTTGATAGTGGTAAAGGAATATTGTAAAATTTTACAAATACAATTTTAGGAAAGTTTTTCTTTCGTAAAAATTAACTTGAACACATTTCACATCATTAATTTTTATTTTCCATTAGCTACACCATTTCTGAATGCTATCAAGATGATCTTTTAAGTTTTAGAAGCAGTTTTAGGATCGGGGTGGAAAGAAAGGATAGCCTTGTCATCTGCAAATAGAGCTAAGAGTACTTGGATGAGTAGGGATGTCAGCAGTGTACATAGGATAGGTCCAAGCACACTACCTTGAGAAACTCCTGCATCCACTTGGTAGAAATCGGAACCCTAAAGAAACGGTTGGATAAGTAAGACTTAAGAATTACGTGTTACTAGAAAGTATGGATTTCAGTTTAAACAGAAGGCCAATGTGCCAGACTATCAAATGCTTGAGAAACATCCAAAAAAGCTCCTGGGCAGTACTCTTTGCGCTCAAGGGAAGAGGAAATGTAGTCTACGCGAAACACTTGCTGGACAGTAGAATGCTTACGTCGGAAGCCAAACTGATTATTTGGGAGGCTATTGGAGGGTTCAATGGAAGGCATCATTCGTTTAAGCAGAATTATTTTTCAAAAACCTTAGAAAGTGAAGGAAGAAGACTTATAGGACGATAGGATAAGGGTTATGGGGTGGTTTTCCAGGCTTGGGAAATAATATTAGGTCGGAATATTTCCAGAGGAGTGGGAAGTGTGTAGTTCGGAGTATACAATTAAAGATGTAGGTAAGGAATATAATTGCCTTCTTGGGAAGATTACGGAGAATTTGACCAGTGATTAAATCATATCCGGGTGATTTGGGCTTAGGCAGACGAGAGATTATATACTTGACCTTGGAAAGTGTTGCCATGAGTGGTAAAGACATAGGTAATGGCGTGTCCAGAGAATTCTCAGTCTCAATGGTATTGGATAGGTCTAAGTGGTCAAAATAAGGAGTAAATTTTTGCTTGTGGTGCTGGGCAAACATTTTGGCCTTGTCTTTGTCAGAAGAAGTCCAGGAACCATCTCCTCGGCGCAAGGTAGTAGAAGCTTCATGGCTCTTAAGGATTCTGCGAGTAGCAATCCAGAGGGATTTGTCTCCTGCTGAGAGGGTAGACAGATGATCATTAAAAGCCTCATTTCGTAAAGCACCTAATTTTTGCTTTACGAGCCTGGAAAGACGAATAGAGTCTTTGCGATCTGTGGGGTGTCTATATTTGTAGAACAACACCCTTGAGCGTTCTTGACTATAAGCATTTGCACAGAAGGTAAAAACAACGATACATATAAATATAATTCATATATTTTCTTACGTACAAATTTTTTTAAGAATAAAAGCCATTACAAACTAAAAAGATCTTAAACACAACATAACAATACTTCGTAGTTGTTTTCTCAGACGAAAATCTGTTGAGTCACAATAAATGTGAGTGGAAAAATCCTCGACTTGGATGAGAGTGTCTTTATCTTGCTGAAAACAAAGTTCTAAATTATGGAAAGCAAGCAAGAAAATAATATTTATATTTTCTAAGTTAATATAATGCTCAGGTCTTAAAAGCGGAGTGCTTATATTTTTTTCATTAGGAGGATATGGCTAATAAAAATATAGGAGAGATCCAACTCCATAGATCATAGAATTTTCAAATTCTAAAAGTCGCTGAAGTATCATTACAAAGTATGGTAAATTATGACGAAAGAACAGTATAAAGTATGATTGTACTGCTTCAAATATGAACAAGATGTAAATTTCAAGCGAACAAAGTAGCATGTTGACTACGACTGATTTAAAAGAATTCATTTTAGAAATTAGCACTTCAGAACTGCTTGAGCTAAGACTTCCAAGAAACTCTGAACAAATCTTTGTTTTTTCAAGACCAGATTAATAAATGTTTCCAGAGTCTGAAAGTCACAGCTTGTGGCCCATATATAAAAGTCATAACAAATAATAGGGCTTAAATTTCTGGAATAAATCCTAATATGTGGATGAGATCATTTATCATTATGCAGAAAAAGGAAGGACTAAAGAAAGGAAAGATAAGGAATAGCCTTGTGGAAGGCCTTGCTTTGTATGTTGAAACTTTTAAATTGATAGGCCATAATCACTTGTATGAACCCTTGTTAAAGTAATGAAAAAATGAAGATAAATAGTTTACAATGGATCCCCATACTAGAGAAGAATTATTGACCAGACTCTGTCAAAAGCTGTCTCAAAGTCTAGAATTACTGCTAATTGTATCAGGTGCTATGCTTATAATTAGATCCATCCTTAATTTCTTGTGCCACTTGCAGTATTCAATAGCACTCATTTCTTCTAAAGCCCACTTATTTATTAGAGATTAATCGATTCTACTCTAAGAATGTTTGGAGTCTCCTTAGGGCTATTATTTCTATTAACTTATAGAAAATACTGGTCAGTGTGATTGGTATAAAAATTTCAAAGTTCTTTGCCATTTTTCCTTTTTTCTCCACTCAGCTGGAATTATTTTACACCATAAAATATTCAAGAATGAGGATGTTTTTTTTTTTTTTTTTTTTTTTTTTTTTTTTTTTTTTTTTACTTGTTCCCCAGACGGACCAGGAATTTAGGGAGTGTATCATTAGGACTAAGATTTTTACCTAATTTGATTTTATTCATAGTGAAAAGCAGTTCTTCCTGGGGAAAGTGGTTATTGTAAAGCCTGTTTAATGGTAGTAGTGCTTGCAGAATTATTCTGAAATATCTCGATCAGAAGCCCAGATTTTATAGTCACTTATAATTAGGTTATTTTTCTTTTCACACTACTATTGAGCTTGGACCAGTTCAGTTCTGAAATGAGGGTGTAATGAAACCTAAAAAATCCACAGACTTTAAAAAACTATTAATTATTTATTTAGATATTAACATTTTTGGAATAGTTGAAGCCAACACAGCAGAGATTTCTGCAGATTAGAGGCTTCCAAATATACCCTACTTCAAGAGCTAGGACTATACTTCTCTAGTATCACAGCAAAAGTTTAAGATCCAAAAAATCATCAATGACTAAAATAGGTTGGAGTCTGTGTTACTGGAGAAATTGAAGGTAAATGCTCTAATGCTACATTTTTTGCTTACAATGCTTGTCTATCACAAAATATATTCGATTCTATCTCATCCTGTAAAAAACCAAGGCCTTAATAATAGCTTACTCAATCGTCTGGATGGTTTTGGCCATAATATTGTCTACATAAAGGAGCTGAACCCTAGTAAAAGAAGAAGTAAAAGTACAGTTCTAATTCGCTGGAACCTCAAAAAGGTTTTAAAAATAAGAAATGGGAAATATATGCAGAAGAGACTGACGAGTCTCTGGTAAACTTACAACATATTGATAATGTAGATAAAGATCTAAAAATTACAAATATAGCAATAACATTGACTGAATATACACAAAGAGACCTGAGGTATGCTCCTATCTAAAATGATACTATGTAAAAACTGAAGAATGAAAGATACCAAGCTCGGAGGATTGTAGTAGTAAATAGTGGTAGCCTAATGGATAGAGCCACTATGAAACAAAATTAGACCATCCTGAAGAAAAGTGTCAAAGAAGCTAAGAGAGCTACAGACCATCAATCCTTAAAGGTACAGTATTTTAGGAATGATGGCTCAAGGGCACCCAAATTTTTGTCAAACATGGACAATCAAACCCCTGAACTTACCGTCACTATACAGAACAAAACTTTACAAAAAGTATATTTTATGAAATATTTAGGGATAACAATAGACTCAAAACTAAAATGGAACAAACACATTGACACACTACAAAACAAACTTATCAGAATTATAAACTCTTTATCCATAGCAGCTAGAGCCACTTTGGGTCTGAAGACATAAGCCCACCAAATTTTGTACAAGGGTGCCATTTTACCCATTCTGACATGTGGAATCGAAATATGGTATCCTGGGTTAAAGAGAAAACACAACATTACCAGACTTGAAAGGATCCAGAGGCTGATAGCAATTAAAATCGCTAAAGGCTTCCGGACTATTTCAGACGAAGCCTCCTTTGTCTTAGCTAAAATCATTCCCATTAGCATAATAGCCGACTTTTATGTAAAAAAAATTTCGATTGTTGTCTTTGAAACTAGACACAACTAACTGTAAAGCAGATGACGTAGAACAGATTTCGCACCATTGGACTAGGTTACACCCAGCACTTTACCCACAAATCTTTCTAAATTCGACTGAAGTAACAGATTTACAAATTTACACTGGAAGTAAGGATGGTGAATTCGTCGGTTGTGCCAGTCTCATTTTTGAAAAATCAATACTAAAGAATACATTAAAATTTAAATTAGGAGTAGAATGTACTAACAACCAGGCTGAACAATTCGCCATCCTCAAATCACTAGAATACATACATACATTGGGACTAACCGACAAAACAATAAATATACTAACTGACAGCAAAACTACTTTAGACATGATCAACAACAGAAATTGCCAATTTCCTATAATTGAAACGATGAAAAAAAATGTTACAAATCTTACAGACAATAAGGAACAATCGGATTAGTTATACATGGATAAAAGGTCATTCCGGAATACCTGAGAAAGAATTAGCTGACAAGACGGCGAAATATGCTTCCAAAGATCATTCCTTGACTGTGTGTTACAAACTCATTTCAAAACAAAATCTAAAATATGCTATACAAAGAAGCATTGACACAATGACAGACAAGATAGGACAAAACACTTATATACATTTATACCAGACATACAAACGTATTACAACAAACAGAACAGGTGGACAGACTTCTACCTGACACAAGCTGTAATGGTACAGGACATGGTACAGTCAACAGTTACTTCTGCAGATTCAAAATTAAAGACTCTTCATACTGTCCCTGTGACTTTACCCACGAACAAACATACCAACATTTAATATACAACTGTACACTACTTACTGACTTCAGAATGACATTACAAAACAAATCATTACATACATACGAAAAATGGCCTGTAACAGCCAATTTATTGATGGACAAACTACTCCCTGAATTTTAAAAATTCCTCAAAATCTCTCTTGAAAAAATAAAAATTATAAATGAGAGATACTCATAATTTATATACATATNAATTTAGGATCTGCCTTCCCATTGGTTGGCTCTTATCAGTTCATTACCGGAGGTGTCTGTCTGGCTTCAATTATCACTTGCAGTTGTGTTGATGTTCTTCCCAAATAATGCTGGTTTCCAGTTTTGACTTCCTATTCCCCATTGGGTTTTTTAATCCAAAGAAATAATTAAAAAACAAAACAAATAACATTAATAAGGAAGAAGGATATTACTATAGATCAAAACTGGAAACTAGCATTATTTGGCAGGAAAATCAACCAGCTGACAGGGATAACAGAAGCCAGACACCTCCAGAAATGAACTAATTAAAGCCATCTAATGGGTAGCTATACTAGAGAAAGTGCTACTGTCTTACACAGTCTAGCTATGGAAAAAGAAGCAATTACAGACCAAGGGGGCCTTTGTGATGCATTCTAAGCAACTTTAAAAATATATACTGAGTTTACATGGAAGTGCACACACACACACACAAATTATATATATATGTATAAGTAAACCTTACCAAGTGGATAATATAACCACCGCTATTTCTATCAACTTTGATATCCTTTAGTCCCTCTTGTTTTAGTTTTCTTATAAGCAATTCCATATCAAGATTACCATATTCATAATGCATTGCATTATTAATTCTAGGATATACCATGGGATCCTCTTTTAATCTCTAAATAAACAAAAATAGTAACCGTACCAATTAATATGTAAGTCTTAATAAATCATAATTTATAAATAAATAATATAATTTACAAAAGCTAATATTATAATTACCACTATATTGAATTGATTATCCTTAACTTGAAGTTCTGCTGTAAGAGTACCCATACTGACCCCAGGTCTTACTTCAGTTAAATAAAAATCTTTTGCCAGCTTTGGGCATAAAGTAACTTTAGTCAACTGCCTTTTTACTGCTAAAGACACCACTTCGCCTCTTTGAATGGATATAACATATCTGCTCTCCTGAAAATAAATATGTGTTTAACAAATAATTTAATTTCAAAAATTATATTCAACCCTTGAAAAGTTTGTTAATTACAAAAAAAAAGGTGAACCCTCAACGATCATGGAAACATATTTATTAATTTATAAATATTAATTTAGTTGTGGTTTATTAACCCACATAAATTTTAGATAGATTTTTTATTCTATTCCCTCTCATTAATTGTTTAAACATATTTATTAATGTTCAATAATGATTCAAGCTCATTATAATCATAAAGAAGAAATAAAACGATTCCATTAATATTATGAAAAAAGCAATCTGTACCCCACTGAGGCATTATTCAACCTTGGATGAAGAAAGATTATTAACCTAGAATGCCATCATCTTACTCAAGTGGTAGCATGTATTTATGTAGATGTGTGACATCTTGCATGTTGCTTCTTTTTCTTGTTATTTAATATTTAATTAGTTGACTTTTTTTTTTNTTTTTTAAAGTCCTTAAATTAAAAATAAAATAAAAATAATTTATATGTAGTTTTTACGGTACATTAATGTATCCCAGATAAAAAAAAATAAAAATAACTATTTTCTTTCTCTTCCCACAAATATTAATTTTCTACACAAAACTCAGCTTTACGTGATCATCAGAGTTAGGTGAGGAGTGCCATTATTGTCTCAGAGACAAGCAAATGTCCAATACAAAAAGAACTTTCTGAACCTAAATAATTAAAAAAAAACTTAACTAAAATGAAGCTATTGCAGTACTGTAAGATCAGAGAAGAGGGACAATATATTTTCTGAATGATACTAAATCTCAGTGAGTCATGAACATTTGAAAACTATGAGCATAATCCAAGAAAATAAGAAATAAAGAAGAAATATCTCATTAAAAAATTGTACTACGCCTCCGATTTTGTGGAGCAGAAGAGCGCACATTGTCAAGATTTGTCACTAACAACCACTTCCAAGTTCTTCAGGATGTTGAAAGCAAAAATATGGATTTCGAACCAAATGTCCCTTGAGTAATTCGACCTCCGCGTATATTTATGAGGAATCTCAATGACTTTAGACTGATGTGTTCACAGCTGAACGAGAGAATGGGGCCTGGCAGTTATACATGAATCAATAGACAGCAAGACACAAAAATAATCCCTGGCAGCCCAGATACCTACAGAAAAATATTTATTACCTCAAGAAAACGAATGGGCAGCACCACACTTATCAGCTCAAAGAAAAAAGGGCTTACGAGTGGTGAATCGACATCTCCACCACACTACTTTGCAAGAATATATCAAAGAGGAGATGACTGATCTCAGATTATGCGTCAGGAATGCCTTAAACGTGGTCATGATCGGACCCCAGGAAGAGGAGATCTCTGCCTAAAAAAGACTCCTGCCACTGTTCTATGTAGACCTGGAGCCTACACCCAATGTTTAAGACAGCTACAGCTTGACCTCTCTCTACCACTGTAGAATAAGAGTTGTGAAACCTCATCCTCATAAAGGCATTGTACAATGCCACAAGTGCCATGAGTATGGGTACACTAAAGCATACTGTGAATACTCTCCACGGTGTGTCAAATGTGGAGGCATTCACATCAGTAAACACAACCACACCGCCAACTACCGGGGCTGCTAGGTTTAAAAAGAACTGATGCAGCACACCACTGAATGCACTTGTGAATACTTGTCAACCTCAAGACCAATGCACCTCAAGACCAGAGACTAGTGCCACCGCCTCCCAGAGTTGTCGAGTCAGGACTGTCCTAAGTTGAAGCTACACTACCATATCAGGATGAAACTAGACAAAACGAGCCACAACTACAACATCAACCACCTCCCAGGATGGAGCGACCTGCTATCTGCAACATAATGACTCTGCCTTCATCGAATTATCTCCACACTTTACTTCACTCCTTCTTCTCAGAATTTTGTTCCCTCGTCACACCACTCATATCTCTTCTTGATCCCAAAAATGACCCTACCAACTTCCACACCTTGATTCCCCATCCCAATAAATCCTTTTCTGTCCTCCTTTAGAATGGTAATGGAATTCGGACACATATTGATGAACTCAAACTGGTGCTTGATGACAAAAATATAGATGTAGTAATTACTAACAGAAATGTGACTAACTAAACAAAATAATCTAAAAATTACTGGCTACAATGCACATGTATGGCTAATCTCCAACCAAAATTTACTAATTACTCTTCTGAGTTCCAAAAACCACTCCCAGATTCGCTTAAAAAGCTCATCATAGCAAAATGTCACTCAAGGCCATTGATCCAAAAATAAAGACTTCACAAAGACTTCAATCAACTTTCCAGACTCGCAAAACAAAAATTAGATATTTTACGAATTGAGGCCTTTAATACCTATCTGTCTACCCTCACAGCAGGAGACAAATCTCTTTGGATTGCTACTCGCCGAAATTGCTCGAACCCTTAAGAGCCATGAAGCTTCTATTCCCTTGCGTCGAGGAGACAGTTCCTGTGGCACTTCTGGCCTAGCACCTCAAGCAAACATTTACTCCTCATTTAGACCCCCATGAACTGTCCAATGCCATGGAGACCGAGACTCAGTTTCTGGACATGCCATTACTTATGTCTTTACCACTCAAGGCAGTAACACCTACCGAGGTCAATTATATAATCTCCTATCTGCCTAAGCACAAAATACCAGGATATATGATTTAATCACCATCATGGGGTAACCTAGAACAACAACAGCAAATGGGAACTGCGACAGCATGTTGGGTTTAAACTTGTGGTAGTTTAAACATGACTGGAAAAAAAATTATTTTTAATTATCAAAAATTTATTAATAATAATGGAGGGAATGGGTTTTTTTCTTTTTTTTTTTTTTAAGATAAAAATATTTCACAAATTATACAGGTAAGGAAACTAAAGAAACAGGTTAGCTTAGTAGGGAAGGATTGCACCTACACTTGAGAAAGTGCTACTGTCTTACACAGTCTAGCTATGGAAAAAGAAGCAATTACAGACCAAGGGGGCCTTTGTGATGCATTCTAAGCAACTTTAAAAGTAATACTTATGCTGAAAAAGGATGGACCAGTTAATCATGGTAATGATTATAAAGTAAAATGCTTGAGAAATAACCAGGGTTTTGGCCAGGATGAGTAGGAAAAAACTACAAAATTATTGGGTAATTATTTTATTTTATTGTCAACTTTTTAACTTAACTTACAAGTTACATACATGTCATCATCAGGATGATAATGATGTATAGATAGATCTCTGAGGGAGGTTTATCATCATATCTCAGGTTACAAAACTAAACAGTTAAGTTCTGCAGTTTAAGATATGACTATAAACCTATTCATACCTCTCTATACATTGTTATCACCCTGATGATTTACAAGTTAGGTCGAAAAGTTGGTAATGATGAAATAAAATAAGTACCCAAAATTTTGGAGTATTTTATTTTTCTGATTCTGGCCGGGACCCTGATAAATTTATCCTGCATAATACTCGACAGCCAACCAATCTCCAACAGTTATTTTTAATTTCAAATGAGAAGTTTTTGACCATAGAGGTTATTAGTAGATTTTTTTTTTCAAAATGACTTCATCATGAACATGATATCCAGGTGAACATGAACATGATATCCAGGCAGTCATAAACAGGATATCCCCGTGACACGACTTCCCCTCTCGTCTTCATGTTTGCCCGGAAGGTGGCTTACAAATTCAGCGGTGAATGGTGAATTTCAGCCATTCAGGCTTAGAAGCTAAAACGTTGGCAGATAATAAAAGATACGCATTTTTTAAATTGTATTTCTNAAATAAAAATAGATCCGGAAAAATATTAAATCTGTTAAAACTAAAGTGATGCATGAATTAAAATCATTTTGCTTATGGTTGTGGCTTATTTGCTGTTAATCAACATTAATAAGTTAAAAACTGATCCCCTCATTGTTACATGAGATCAAAGTTAGTTTAACATACGTAATAAGTCTAATACAATAATTTAATATAATATTTAATGAGATCATAGAAATATATGTGCTAAATAAAATAAAGGTTCCCACTGATATGCAATGAGTTTTAAAGAAGGCTTTGACTAAACAATGTTAGTGCTTTATTTCACCCTATATTTTATTTTCAGTAATGTACTCAACCTAAACCTCGCAATTGCTGTAATTTTGAATGTCAACACCGGATTAAAATCCATTATCACGGTACACTAACATTTTATTATACTTCTGGCAGAAGACTTTCTGTTGGAAAGCAATTTTATAAAACCCAAGTTATGAGACTTAAATAAGACAGGGTTTACATGCATGCTTGCCTATTAGTATAAAAACAAACTGAAATTCTTAAAAGATTACCTCCAAAGAGCTTAGAGAAAAGAATTGTAAAAATCAAAGATACAAAAGTAAGAAATTAACTCTAAGTAATAATCAAATTTCTATGACATAATGTCAAAAAAGGTCTAATTGAAATCTAAACGCATGACTTTACTTACATTTATCAAACTGAACATGGGAATGTTAATGACAACATTCACACACCTCCAAACATGATGCTCCACGCATCTGCTTAGGGATGGCATGGTGTAAAATACGATATACCACATTTGCTTTAAGAGCATGTTTTCAAGAAATACAAGTGTACTAATATAATAAATTCAAGAGAACAGAATAAAAAAAATCTTACTACCTCAGCCTGAACCCAGATCTCCTGCTTTCCGGGCAAATCAATTTTTTTTTTTATTCTGTTCCCTTGCATGTATTGTATAAAATTAATGTGGGATTAAATACCACAACTAATATCAGTATTTTAAAAAAGTGTACTAAGTATATGATTTCAAAAAATGTGAAAAATTTTACCTGTAAAAATAATGGTATGAAGAGGATTGTTTCCCCAATGTTCTATGAAATGAACAGCATCTCCAAAACGAAGACTAGGATGACCACAGAACACAACACAAGGCTAAAATAGTAACAATGGTAATAGAAAGTTTAAAAATAAGTTATAAGATCTTAAATAGTTTATCATAAATATATTTGAATCTAACTGATTTTAAAACTCATGATTACTCACAAAATGAGTTTGTGTTTACTTAGAAATAAGTAATGCAAAATAAAATGATGAAATAAAACCACAATCTCTTAATTGCTACCTACTAATACTTATGCAAACAATAATAGCAATAGCTCTATACTATTGTTTGCATAAGTATATAAACAAAAATTAGTCATTAATTGATTAATAAGTGATGAAATAAAGATATCATAAATAAGATGAAGATTTGTTATAATTCTGAGAGAAACTTAGAGAGGAAGTCTGTTAAAAGGAAGCTTATAATCCTTCCTGTCAAAGGAAGCTTATATAGATTGGAGAACAGTTTTTGTCAGAGATAGCTGCTGGAATCATGATTGTTGGAAAGAACAGCATTTGTTTTTTAGTCACCTGTAAGTTACAGAGAGACCTAAATGCAGGTGCAGGGGGAGTATTTAGCTAAGGATGCTTTTGACAGGCAAAAAAACAATAGCCACACTATTAGGGGCTAGTGGAGATGTTGTTTAACTCGGAGTCATGACGGACCAAATATAGGGAAGAGATGCTGCTCAGAGAGACTTAAGATGCTAACATATGTCCTACATCCAGATGATTGAAATGTCTTCACAAGTTAGGAAGTCATCAGTTTACTGTGAACTCACCATATTACTGTTCTTAGTGATAAGTTTTATTTAATTTCTCTTTTAATATTTTTAATTCCTGGGCATGTCTATGTATCATAAATATGAATAAGTGAAATTTATTTCCATAATGATGATTAATATCTTGTGTTATAATGTTTCTAGAAATAGATATTCTATCCAACTTCCTTCAAATAATCAAATCAAAAAGTTTTAAAAAGTGAGTTGAATAGCTCATTTGGTTATTTAGATAAAATGTAAAAAAAAAATATTAAATTAGTAGAGGTAGAAGATTTGATGAAGGGGACCTTAACTATCTAGATTGAAAATAAGTATAGAGAGAAATATTCCAACTTCACCATATACAAAACAATATAATTTTACTGAGCAGCATACAGCTAGCTATTACTACCATTAGGCTTATGAATAATGGCAATAAAGTTTTTAAAAAAGCTACATATTTCAATAAGTACATAAATGAAAACTTAACATTTTTGTTCCTGATTTCTTACCTGAAATATTCTTATTTATTTGGTTGTTTTGTATTATATTCAATTATTTATTGACTGATTCATGTAATTAAAATAAAATTCTGATTCATCTTAACAAGAAACCTTACATATATAATACTTATTAAGTTATGAATTAATTTATGCTAAATTGATAAAGTAGGATATTGCAATACTTATTAATGGATAAAAAAAAAAGAAGACAACAAAAGATAAGCAATATTTTAAGAGAAAATTTGATGGTAGAAAAAGGTAAGACTTTGTTTCAATTTCAAATGTAATAATGAAAACTGCAATTATGAACATACTGTTGTTTTCTAATATCATAAAATTATATACAAGATACAAATTATTAAATTTTATTTACCTGACGAAAGTCCGTGCTGAAACCTTCAGAGTAAATTCTCTTGTAATGTTTAAGACGGCCAGATTTGACTAAAAGTCCATGAGGAAATGGTTCTTCTGGTAGGTATACTTTATTTTGTTTAGAATTTGATAACCTGAAAAATTTCAACGGTGTTTTTATATTTAATTAAAAAGAACATAAATAAAGATAACACTAACCTGATCGATGACTAGCTCACTTCTGTGCATATGTTGTGGTGGGGGAACAGTATAGGACTGAGGTACGACTAATGTGCTTGGCTTTAACTCTCTGATTAGTTTATTTGCCTGAGTGAAGTTGAGACTAGTGTCAATGGGGCAATGAACTGTTTTCATAGTTAGAGGCTGAAATGGTGCAAGTGCATCAAGATAAGGAAAATCCGGCTCTGAAAAAAAAAAAAAAAAAAAAAAAAAAAAAAAAGGAGTCAGAGACAAAANTTATCATGATACAACAAAGCTATACACTATCAAAGGTAATCTGTTCAAATGGAGATTTTTTTGACTGTAGGTATTATTATTAGATGATTTTTGTTGGGGTTCGGTCAAGGTAGATCCAAAAAAATACACTAAAAAAAAAACATTTTTGTATTTTTTTGGATCTACCTTGACCGAATCCCAACAAAAATAATCTAATATCAAAGGTAATCATTTTCTTTTCAAATTTCAAATTTTCTGTGATACATGGGCCCCAGGTAAGGCATTTATCAAGGACTAGATTAAGAATTTTAGGATAAGACTTATCTTAAACTCTTAAGTTTATCAAGGATTTTCTGAAGAATAGGGGGGTGAAGAAGCAACGGAAGGAAAGGAAGAATGAAAGTGATGTGGCTTGATTTAATAGAATTCATTTGAATCTCCACTAGGGTAGCCAGGGCTCTAGGAATTGTAAGTGTTCTTGGAAGGATTGCAAAGCAAGGAGGGGATTTGAATTTGTAGGGAATATAGCTGAACCAAAGGTCACATCATGTCAAGGAATGCTCTGCCTTTAACTCTCGAAGGCTGAGGATATTGTATTTACAATTTGATAGGACTGATAGTGGGTGGTATTAAGGGTTCTAAGAAGGGATGAATACTGGTTAATAGTAGCTTTTCAAGGATTTTTCTTTTAAGGACTTTTAATTGTGAGCAGGAGGGAAATGGGACTGCAGGATGAAAGAGAGGTCCAATCCAGGAGCCTTGACAGATCGGAGTTTGTTGATTTTGAGAAATATTTCTTAGGGATGGAAGGCAAAGGGAGAATGGGACATGGGGAATAGAATGTCCAAATGTCCAGCTATAGAGTTGGAAGAAAGGGAAAAGGTATTCGGCGAAGGATCTGGTAATTTTTTTATTTGTCCTCCCTCATGATCCATTTTCATGATGAAACGGTTTGAGGAGAGTAAGTAAAATGATTTAGAATTTGTATAGTGGCAATGTAAAATTATCTGTTATCAGAAGATGTATTGTCATTTTACACTTTTAGTTTATTTTGAAATTGTCTAGTCGGTTGTTTAAGTTCTATTTTATCAGATGAGTATAGAGAATGCTGTCAGATTCTCACAGCTTGGTTATTTTCAAAATGCAAGGATAGGATGTACTCTGAGAGTGAGTGGTTTATTTGGTGTTGTTTCTGATTTAATAGTGTTATGGATGCATAGCTAGCTGTATGTATACCTATTGTTAGTTTACTGAATCCATTCCAGTATCTTTACAAGCATTTGTAGTAGAGTGCTGATTAAAATCACAATCCTTTCCTTGTAATAGGCAACGTCATATTGTTTATGTAACTGCAAATTCCATTTCTTCGGTAATTTTTTAGTCATAATGAATTGAGTGCCTTTCACTTCATTTGATGAGTAACAACAAAATGTCTCTTCCATTTAAAAAAAAAAAAAAATTTCATTCTCTCTTCCATTCTCTTAACAAAATACATTCTATGAATAGACAGAAGAAGAAAAAATAAGGCACAATAATTAATGTATTATTTAAAACATGTTCTCATAAATGAAATATTTTGGCTCATTTCAAGCCATCTTCATATAAATATACATGAGTGTGTGTGTGTGTAAATACAAAGGAATGTATAAAAAAAAAATAAAAAAAAAGGGGGGGATGGATTTTTTTTTAAACCAAATATGTGTACTATTATATCTTTGATGTAAAATACAATTACAACTTAAAGTATAGTCCATTGTTATCTACCGTCATTAAACATCTACTAGATCACTCGATCTCACACTGGTACCATTTCTTGGTATGGCTGTCAAAGAACTCTTGGACCTTAATTTCAACTTACGCAAAATTATTAAATTTTTTCCCTTAATGAAAATGGGGCATGGATCGAAACAATTAATAATCCAATGGTATGAGTGCTAGGCTATATGGTGGCTTATGTAGGTCCCATGTGAACCCATGTAGTTCTTTAAACTTTTCTTTGGCGAGTAGTGTAAGAATGAACATTATCTTGTTGGAATAAAACAGCTTTTCAGATGATCAAAGCAGGATAAAGCTGACAACTTTGCCTACAATCTTCAGAATTCATAGAGCATCATCAGGAACAAATTTAGGATCTGCCTTCCCATTGGTTGGCTCTTATCAGTTCATTACCGGAGGTGTCTGTCTGGCTTCAATTATCACTTGCAGTTGTGTTGATGTTCTTCCCAAATAATGCTGGTTTCCAGTTTTGACTTCCTATTCCCCATTGGGTTTTTTAATCCAAAGAAATAATTAAAAAACAAAACAAATAACATTAATAAGGAAGAAGGATATTACTATAGATCAAAACTGGAAACTAGCATTATTTGGCAGGAAAATCAACCAGCTGACAGGGATAACAGAAGCCAGACACCTCCAGAAATGAACTAATTAAAGCCATCTAATGGGTAGACAACTTAGAACGACATCTGATTCCAGACAGGTTACTAATATAGGCAGAAAGGTTTTTTTTTTTTTTTTTTTTTTTTTTTTTTTTTTTTTTTTTTTTTTTTTTTTTTTTTCAGTACAACATATATTGTATATAATTACAACATAACTCTGAATTGTGTTCCATATACTTTATTAGCCACACTAACTAAAAGTAGTCCTTGTGCATCAGAGGAGGGTATATTATGTTTTTAATACAATGTTATTACACATATTTAAATATTTGGTTATATTTTAGAATTAAATATGACTCAGGTTGAGACAAAAAATCTCAATGACTAAAAATGAAACACAAGATAATCCACTTCAACCGATTACCTCCCTTTAAAAGAGATCACGGACCAGCGGATTAGGAATATAACCATAAAAAAACAGGACTCTATTCCTCAAACCGGCCTACTAGCACAATCGACCATCCAGACCAGTTACAGGGACATCTTCATGCTGCCCAAGGACTACAGGCTAGTGCATTGTACAGCTGAGGTTTTGGGATCATCCAAAGGAATTGCTATGATCTTCAGAAAGAAGTTCAGCGGCATCAAGGAATTGGATCAACAGGGACCAAATGTTGGCAAAGTATTATATCAGGAATGGAATGAAGAGCACCTATTCTACTTGGTAAGCAAGTATTCACGTTGGGAGCCAACATACGAAGACACATGGAGGAGCCTCATCAACCTTTAGACACAGATCCACCAGCTGGCCATCACCAAACTTGCCATCCCTAAGTTCGGTAGGGGATACGACAGCCTGGATTGGAATGTACTTAGAAGAGGAACTCACCTCTACTAAGTCCTCTTAGAGGAACAGCTATTAGATTCATCTAGGCCAACCTAGGCTCTTCCATACATATAAAAAAGTGGCTTGCCAGCGGCCCTCAAGTCAGTGTCAGATAGTGTGAGATCGCGGTTTTCATAGCATCAGGCTGGTCGTAGCCTTTGCAGTGCCAGTTGCAGTGATTAAGTGACAGTAATAAGTAAGCTGACAATTTAGTAAGTTGCTTTGAGGCCTCTTTGTAAATAAGCACAATAAAATTATTTGTACATATCTATTTATTAGCTTCAAGTGATTTACTTTTCTATTTATTTATTTATTAGTTAATAAGGGCAGTATGTTCAATTGTTATCTGTAATTAGTAGGTGTGCTTATTTATTATTCCCAATTAACTTATCTATGTATCTAATTATTATTGACCCATAGCTCATAACAGTAAGTTTGATTGTCAGAACAAAACAACTCTGTAAATATTAATTTAGTTGAGGTGTATTATCCCACACAAATTTTAAACAATTAATAGAATCAAAAATGTATCTGTCCAGCCAGGACTCGAACCTGGATCTCCTGCTTTCTGGGCCAGTATGCTACCACTTGCACCACCAGGACGAGCTAGATAACTTATTAAATTCCCAACACACTAGCAAGAGCCTAACCTACGAGAAAGACGAATACATCGTCTTATGCTCCAAGGAGCTGGCTGACATTGTCTAGCTATTTATCGACTCCCGTTATTTACTTTTTATTTTCATTTATAAATATTAATTTAGTTTTGGTGTATTATCCCACATGAATTTTAAACAATTAATGCGAGAGAATAGAATAAAAAATCTATCTGTCCCAGCCAGGACTCGAACCCGGATCTCCTGCTTTCCAGGCAAGTATGCTGACCTCGTAGGTTCGTCTTTCTCATAGGTTAGGCTCTCGCTAGTGTGTTGGGAATTTAATAAGTTATCTAGCTCGTCCTGGTGGTGCAAGTGGTAGAATACTGGCCCGGAAAGCAGGAGATCCAGGTTCGAGTCCTGGCTGGGACAGATAGATTTTTTATTATATTCCCTCGCATTAATTGTTTAAAACAACTATGTGAGTTTACAATGTCTTATTATCAATCTACTTAGCACTACCTCTTCTTGCATGTTATCACAAATTGAACATTTTCATCTGCCCATCTTGCTCTTGATTTCCTAAAACTTATTTAGTTCTTTCCATTATTTTGACTATAAAAGATAAGAGATGGAAACTTGTGAATATTTCGTATCAGACGTGACATTTTTTTTTTTTTTAAATGACACAAGAATCCACATTAAAATTTTTTTCTGTTTATCTTGACTATATTCATTAATGTTATTGATTTTGTCAGTTTTAGTGAGATAAGGGAGAGAGAGAACATATATTTGGGGTCATCAAAGATTATTCCAGCACCTACTTCAGTGTTTTAAGGTGACAGTACCTACTGTCACCTAAAAACTCTGAACTAATGAAATGATATTTCCTAGTTCAACATTTTATGTTTACTTATGAGAAGATGAGACCCTCTCGCCTTCATGATTGGTAGGTGTAATGATTGTTTTTGTTTTCTTAAGCAAAAATTTAACAGTAGAACTTCAAACTCCTTTTTCTTTTGGGTAAAATAAGAAGAATAGTCAAAATCTGAAGAGACATTAAAGAAAAATTGCCTAAATAAGTTGGCTAAAATTATGGGTCTTATTTTTAGCGACAAAACACATTTAATACCACCAGTTCATCTCAGAGCAATCCAGATTTCTTTGGTTTCACATGAAACAATTATAAAGCTGAAGTATAGTGGGGATTTTACTAAATTTACACAGAGCTTTTTCTCTATTTTTAAAAGTTACTAGGCATGCTTCAGACTACCAAGGAACTCATTTTTTGTCTCGAAATAATTTGGATTAGTGCAATCACTTGCCAACCATTCAGAAGATAAGAGATCGTCTAGAAAGTATTTTTATCTGTGTCAGATTTAAGTGGATGAGAGTTTATTGCAGGGACTATGATAATGGAGAAGCTAATACACTTTAGAGAGAAAGAGTGAGGTTTAAGACTACTTGTGTATGGTTTTGTATTATCTATTGAATCTAATGTAGAGTTAGTGGATGATCTTGAAAGTGGAGTTCTAATATAATTTTTGTTCACAGATATTTTCATTTATAAATTTATTATTAGTTTGATCATCAGTTATAGGTTTGTCTTTCTTATTTAAATGTGTGAAATACACCCACTATACCGTTAAATATATTTTGCAAATTATGTATTGCATTTATATTTAAATTGTAATTATTATTATATGTATTTTTGTTTCCCTCAAACAAAGAGAACAGGCAGGATGATTACAGTAGCAATTAATATATTTCATTTTGCCTTCCATAATTCCATTTTAAGATCGGAATTGCCAGATCTGCTACATAATTCAACTTGGCAGTTAAATTATCTGCTACATAACTTAACTTGCAAGATGAAAAAATTTAAAACTGTTGAAGTTCAGTACAGGAAAAGGCTCGAATGGACATACTTTGACCTTTTTATATTTTTATATATTATACTTTTTTTTTTTTTCATTTCTCATATATTATTACATTCTGTTAAAAAAAACAGGATTATAAATAATATACTTTTTCCCAATCATTCCGTCATTTTGTTTTCAGTTTATCATGTTTGATAGCTCAAGAATTGGATTCATTACCCCATATTTTTTCCCTATTCCAATGAATTCTGACATCGTTTCCTCATCAGAACAATTCAACAATTGAAAAATGAAATCATACCAGGAGAATAATTAAATGTTAAGTAAAAGTTCTATGGACACTAAATGTAAAATGATTCATAGTCAAAAATTTAATATTACCTGAATTTATAAAAATTTTGGTACACCAATTTCAAGCATTACAATTCCATTTATCAAGAATTTAATTACAGTTTTTGGGATATAACTTTTTATAAAGCCTGGGCTATGTTTATTAAAGCCTATTTGATCATTGAATTTCATAAAGACAATTTTTGATTATTTTCGTATCTAAATATTGAAGTAATATCAGAAAGCTTATTAAAAAATTATTTTTCCATATCTATGGTTTTATTTTAAAATATGAATTTTAAATTGAAGAAATCAAGTGCTACCTGATATCAGGAGGCCTAGTCATCTATTTAGATGACTAGGTATTTACCTAGGGGGCCATTTAATCAGTTCTCTTGCTTTGAGTAGACACAGCTGAGAGTGACTACACTTTCAACCAGCTTGTAATAGTTGAAAGTTAGGAGATGGTCACAAACTGGCAATAGCCAGATTCCATGAGGCAGCTGCACATCGACTGCTTACCACTAACCATCGATCAATTGACTGACTATTGATTGGACCCAAAGGAAGCACACAACCACATATCCCCTTAAATCTAATAGTATAATAGAAATATGGCATAGAAGTCTAAAAGCAGCACTCATGGCACACCTAGCTTCAGAAAGGTGGACTAAAGAATTGCCATCAGTTTTGCTGGGAGTCAGAGCAATTTGCAAAAAAGATAGGCACAAGTGTAACCAAAACATTATATAATCTGAAAATCGTGAAGAACTCTCACTTGTAGTCCAGGAACTAAAAAGAGACCTGCTTCAACTCAAACATTGAGGGCAAAGAGCCATAGGAAAGCATTAAGACAACAAGAATTGTCATTCTGCTTGCACGTGTTTCTGTGTGAGGACGAAGTGTACAAGCCACTGCTACCACCCTATTCAGGTCTAGACAATGGCAAATACCTTGTCATACTAATAGGGAACAATAGAGCCACAGTTACAATTGACCGACTTAAGCCTGCATATATCTTGCCAGAAGGATTCTCAGCATCTTGATAAAGCCCGGCAGTAATCGTGCAAGAACCACCATTGACAAAAGAGGAAAGTTAGTCACCTGGTAGCAGCACATACATAACAAGTGAGAAAGAAACTAAGATTCTGTGACTACGGACACTAAGAGGGAAGTGGTGTAGCCCACCAATTTCTTACCACTAATCATCGATTAATTGGCTGATTATTGATTGATCAATTATGTGATTGAATGGACAGCAACCTAGTTCATGCTCATAGAGGCTCCTAAAAAAATTTTATTTTTAGTGGAACATCAAAAGCTACAATTTGTAACATTTCCTTGTTGAAGAGTTAGGTCCAGAGATCACATAGCATTGCTCCCAACAACGTCATAGTGAGTACTGAAGTCAATTTCACCATTTTAAATAATCAGCCAGCATCACAGCGGGTTACGTACACACCAAGGAGGTAGGAACTATAAGTAACCATAGCTAAAGTTAACCATAGCTAGTTAAAACCATAGCTAGGAGATACTATAACCTATGAAGTTTCAGCAGCTGTAACATCATAGACTTGATGGCCCTTTCCCTTAGTCATTCTGTTGTTAGTAAAAGAAAAAGGTAGGCTCATTTATTAATCATTAATATACTTTTCATATTTTTAATAAAACATTTTTTATTTGTGAACACATTTATTAGGTCCCTTCTACCCATCTATCAAGAACCCAATAAGTGGTAACCCCGGCGTGATCAAAATGAGTAAAACATAAAATGAGACTGATTGGCAAGGAGAGGATAAATAATCCAAAAATTTGAAGGGGTAGCTCTTAAAAAATATAAATATAAAAACAATTTCATAAAAAAGTTTGTAATATAATTTCAGAAGAAATAATTAAAAAACCTAATTTCCTTACTTACCATTCAGCTAAAATATTTGAATATCCTAATGACATATCAGCTACTGGAGAAACAAAGAACATGGGGGTTGTTGAAAATCCAGAATTATCAAGATGAGATGAAAGGCATTCAAATAGATCATATATAACTCCAGATGGATAACAAGGGATAAGAACATTACCACCAGATCTTAAAGTCAAAGCTGAAAGAGAAATTTCACCATTAAAATATGTGTTCTTTTTAATAAAATAAAAAAAATGGCTGCCTAAGTACACTATGAGCATACAAAGGAAGATGTTAATTAAAGATTTTGAAAATCTGCTCTTGAAATGAAAATTCTGAGACAATTTTATATTATTGGATATTTTGGCCAACTTCTTTCCTATATTCTTCAAAGGATCCTGAAATACAAGAAATTTAATTTAATAACTGGCCCCTTAGCATCAAAAGAGCACTCAAATTAAGTGTGTCTGATAGTACACTTACTGCTGACCAAGTCCATTTTAATTTTAATGCAAAAGAAAACTATCTAATGAACTGCTGCACTAGGGTTTTAGCCTGTGCCAGTTATGAGTATTGATACAAGCAATGATCACCTGTTAGAGCTGCACCTGGTTATTAATAATATATTAAAATAATGAATAAATTTTTTAAAAATTACCAAATGAAATCAATCAGTTGATGTTTATTTTTGTGTTCATTTTTTTTTTTTTTTTTCGGTCCTGGCTTAAACTTTTTTCTTTCAAATTAAGAAAAATAATAATTGTAAATTATAATAACAAGGCTTCTTAATTGTTATAAACGTTCATGTTTATTTTTAACTTGTTCAAGAGATAAGAATATATAGGGCAATCAGCCATTCAGCCTTATATTAATAGGGCATTATTGAATTATCCAACATAATGAGCACTCACATGTGAGGGACAGGAAGAAAATTTTGCACTGAGTGGCCAATTGTCCTGAGAGGAGATAATTGTATTTTAATACCACTGAAGAGCAGCTCCATCCCACCACTGGTGACTTTATTCCTCCACTGGCAGCTCTGTCCCCACGCAGCAGGTACTTTGGCTTTTGATGCTAGTAGCATAGGCTTTTTGTTTAACACAGAGAAAAAGGGCAACCAGATGATTTTCTTTTTAATATTTTGTGAACCAAATTTATTACAAATTGAACTTAGGATTAAATTTGTTTATTTAAAACAACATATGACAACACATGAGTTAAAAAACAAAATAATAACATATTACAGTAAAAATACTGATAAAATTACAGGAATGATTCATAAGTACTAATGTTACATTCATAATTAGCTAAGCATTCTATATCTGTAAAACTTATCTATCATATTATGTTTTAGAATAAGTTCCATGCATCTTTTTGCTATCCAGTTATTCAGAACATCAAAATTCTCTTCCAGTCTAACCCTAATTAAAAAAGAAGACTATGAACATATCAATATTAATATATAACACCCTAAAAAAATTTGCTTTCACCAGGAGGAAGTTATAATAATAGCTAATGAATATTGAAGAAGAGGTATCCAGTGGGGTCCACATGGGAGGCTCGAAGATGCCAATGAAGTTTGTCTCCTTGTCCAAAGATACACTGACAACTCTGGATACTTGACAGAGCAAAGAAGATGCTCGGTGTGTGTCTTTAGTTTTAAGAGGCTAAAATACTAAAGGTGACTCTTCGATTGATGCTCTGGTCGATAGGTCACGTATTTAGAAAGCATTGAATTCACTGATGTGAGCTATCATGTCAAGGCTAGGATAAGGTAATCAAGGAGTACCTTAACCAGCAACATTCAATCTGCAGAGCAAAGCCTCCAGTTTAAGCCTGATCATAAAATGTGGATTGTCAACACTAAGTTGAAGGCTACCTGCTACTGTAGACCAAAAATCTGGAGTGTATTGGAGGTTATTACAAGAAAGCAGCAGGTTATTGTCAACAAACGTCTTTACCAGATTCTTGGCATACACCGGTCCAAAATAACAACAAATTCTGAGCTCCTAAAAATAATAGGAGAGATAAGAGTGGTCATTGAAATAAGAAGATTCAAGTGGAAGTGGGTAGGTCACAACTTTGGAAGAAAGAACAGGACAATGAGATAGTGCAACACTTTCAAGTTGATCCGACTACTTCCACTAATATTGTTGCCTGTGATCTGGGACTTTCGCAATGGAGAGTGTGGTTTACAGTGCATACTGCTGGCCTGTTCTTCGTCGTCATTAATTCTTTCTATGTCTGTATTTTGTCTCAAAACAGAGCCAGTTTCTCGAAGTCTTCGATAAACTCTGTCAAAAACGGCCACATCCAGCACTCGACGACCGGGGAAGTGAGTTAGGTATTCGCTGTGAGCTTGCGCAGACACACAATCGCACTATCCGTAACAAGTAAGCATATTCCTCAGGTGTGTAGGACGTCATCTTCAACACTTCCATATCACAAGTACAAATCAGAGTCAGGTTAACAAGCACAGTAGTCACAAATCAGAAGAAATAGTCCCTAATCACAGCCAAGTCGGGAAAAAAGAGCAAAACGATATCATATCTACTATGTACGAAGCACAAAAGCAGACTGACAACCAAAACAATATCTCTTGTTGTATTCCCAGCCCTAACCGGTTTTTTTTTCTTTTGTTCGCACCTACATAAATCGTCACTTGTTTTGCTCGCACGGTGCGTCTTAACTTGAAGGACAATAGGGAATAGGGGCAGGACTGTTAGAACTGCTATCTGGAGTGTTCCAACTACTTTTTTTCCCACTAAATGTAATAAAAACCCTAGATTGTTATACCTCGTTAGATAACTGATGAAACATAGATATTTCAAAACACATCTGCCGAACAACTGCCATAATATTTTTTTTTTTAATATCCCTTAGAGAAAAATAAGCTTTCTAATATTTTTTTTTTTTCATTTCTTAACTTTCAATTGTCTACTACGGCCTATTCAATTAACTTATGCACTAATTTAATGATTGACCTCTTAAAGCATCTTATTACACATGTAAACATGCAATAATAATAATAATAAGCCTAAAAATTGGCAATTTGGCCTCAACTAACCAGATAACTGTCTGTAAAATAACATCATGCTGTGTAGAGTGAAAGTATGTACAAGGGAAAAGAGAACATTTTGAAAGTCAGACTCTTATATAATTAATGATTCAACAAAGGTTATATTACTAACCAACATTCATGCATAGTTCTCCAAGCATTGTATCTGGATTAGCTGCAGGAGTTTGTGTCAACCCTGTCAGAATAAGAACATTTGAATTTTTCAAGACAGTCTGATCCATTGGCCTAAAATTTTGAAGAAATAATAATAAAAAACATGAAAAATCTAAAGCTATATTTTTATCAATGNATAATATTTTATTATAAATTGTGCCTGTTCATTGGCCCCCACTGTTCTAGTGCAGAAGTCACTTCTTCTGCCCCCCTACAGTGCGTAGGTCCAGATTGGTCGTATTATGGTCTTGTAGATGGTCAGTTTGTTTTCTAATGTGAGGCCGTATATGAGGCTGTATATGAGTCCGTAGCATCTGTTGAGTTCTTGTCGCTTGATAATAGTATGTTCTTTCCAGTTGAGTCATGAGTCAAAGTGGAACCCAAGGTAACGGACTGAATCAGAGAGAGGTATAGGGATGTTATTGTATTGAACATTATTAGAAGAATCTCTTCTTAGTTAAAAATTTATCTGTATGCATTTTGACTCATTTTTTTAAATGTACTTGACCTCAAAAGGTGTCACTGCCCTAATCGGTAAGGACATTGGTAATAGTATATAAAGTGACTCCTCTACCTCCGTGTTACTGAACAAGTTATGGGGATCTGGATGAGGAGTGAATGTTTGCTTTAGATGCTGGGCATACATTAGGGCCATGTCTTTAGGATAGGTGGGAGAGACAGTGGAAGGAGGACAGGGTTGTGGTCAAAGGAAAATTCATTTAATGTTTTTACAGAGTGATGGTATTTTTACATATGAAGAAATCTAGGATATCAGGAAGACGGTTTACATCGGTGGGCCAATAGGTAGGAGAGGACAGACATAGAGTGGAGAGATTGTAAGAGGAGATAGCGTTGCACAGAGCATGGCCACGGGAGTTGGTCGTTCTTATGCCCCACTGCAGATGTTTCGCATTATAATCTCTGCCAAAGAGGAAACGGGAACCTAAGGATTTTAAATACTCTTGGAATTGGCCTGAGGTGATAGATTTGTTAGGAGAGCAGAAAAGGTAATTGGGGAAGTGAAAGTATTGATGGACACTGAAGTGGATTGGAGCGAGTGTTTAGGAGTAGAAGGTATAAAATGATGAGTATAGGTAGTGCGAATGATGAGCTCAGTTACACCATGAGCTTGTCCGTCTGTGTGATCAGTTGGATAAGTTGTATAGCCTAGTATGCTGAGTTTTTATTTTTTTTATTTTTTTTTTTTTTTTTTTTTTTTTTTGTCATGTTTCAGTAAATATGGGTACGTCTATACATTTGTCTTCTAGTGTTAGTTTGAGTTTGTTTGTATGTGTTTGAATGCCATTAGAATTCCAGAGGAGGACAGAAAAGGATCTAGAAGAAGAGGAGTTCGTTTACTGCCATTGACAATAAGTTTAGGAGAGGAGTGATGAGAGCGCAGAATTCCGAGAAAAATGAGTGGAGCATGGATTGGAGATCATTAGATATTGATGGTGGAGGAACATGGGAGATGGCAGGTCGCTCTTCTCTGGGATGCTGGCATTGAGGAAGAGATTCTTCTTGTCTGGGCTGGTAGGTCGCCTTAGAATAAGAATAACCTGAGTCCACTTTTCTGGTAGGAGGTGGTGGGGGCCTTCGAGCTACAGGTCCTGAGTCCTGCTGTCTGATGGGCTGGATCCACTGCTTCAAATCTTTGTAGACCTGGCAGCCTTTATAATTGCTGGGATGGTTTTTCGGGCAAAGGGGGCTGACAGCAGGTGTACTGCGAGACTTCTGACAGTCCCCTGTGAGATGTGTCCCTCCACACTTGACACTTTGGGCACCATACTCACAGTATCTTTTAGTGTGACCGTATTCCTGGCATTTGTGGCACTGAACTATGTCTCTTTGAGAGAGAGGCTTCTCCACTTGGATTCTGCAATGACAAAGTGAGGTAATATTATATATCTCGTCTATGTTGCTTGTGGGCTCGAGATCCACAAAGAACAAGGGCAACGGAGTCTTTATATGAGCGTCATTATCAGGCCTGCTTGTTGTGATGTTGATCGCATTTCTGGCCTGGAAGCCAAGTTCAGTGAGCTTCTCTTTGATGTAGTCAGGAGAGGTTGTGTGGTGGAGATGACGAATGACGACCCTGACTACACGCTCTTCTTTCAGTAAGTGTGATGCTATGCATTTGTCTCTTTTAGATAGCTCCCTATACCTCTGTAGGTGTCAGGGCTATCTGGCATTATAAGTGACATGCTGACGGTTGACACAAGTGTATCTCCTTAAGCCGACTCACTCATCGAGTTGAATACACATTAGGCGAAAGTTTTGTACATTTCTGGCAAAAATGGGAGGTGGTCGGGGTATAAGTTGAGTGGTGGTTTCCATCTCCTCTCCAGTAATGTTTTTAAGAGGCTGAAAAGGATTGACAATTATGAATGGTGATAGGTTTTCATTCCTATCTGTCATTTTGTTGGTGGGGGGGGGGCGTGTTGGTCACTCCTTCAGAGGTGCTGGGGCGCGGTTGTAGTTGGTCTCTCTCCAAGGAAGTGCCACTGGCGGAATGTCGCCTCTTATCTTTAGAAGACAAATGTCTGATAATACAAGGACTGCTGAAAAATGTGGTACGAGGATTTTCAAACTTTTGTTCTTAATTGTTCTGCCATTTATTTGTACTATGCTGCCTTACAGTACACAAGCTTTTTTTGTTTCGTTTGTACTTTTAGCAAACACCCCCACAGAGAGATTGCGGAGGTCATTGGCTGGTGATTAAATCAAATCCAGGTGCTTTTCACTTAGGCAGTTAAGAGATAATATAAACTTAACCTTGGAGGGCATGAAAGAGATTCTAAAGTTTTTCTAAAAACAATCAAAAAGACAGAGAAGCTTGTTAAGTTCAATAGGAAAGAAGTCTGGATAGTCCGCCCCCTGAGTAGGATGCTTTATGAGCTCAGGAAACACATTAGTGATCTGAGGATAGCATGTAATAAGGTAATTCGGAATATTATTATTTGGAGAACCTTACAACCCCAGTTTTAGTGCCAGTGATTACCAGAAAAGAAAAACTATTACAGTAAAATTACACAACAGAGCTCAAACCATTCTGACACTCTTTGTGTATCCAAAGCCTTCTCCAGTATAGATCACCAGTAATCCCTGTTCAGTGCTGCTGCCCTCCAGGTCCTGAGAACAAATTGAGATCTTGTGTTGGAAGCCACATAATTTTCCTCCTCTGCAGACACATCTATAATTCAAAATTTGAAAATACCCACGCAGGCAAGTTCTATCAAAAAAATACATTAGAGCATTAAGTACCATACCAATTCACATATCTCTATAAAACAATATCCAAGCACCAATGACCTCAGGGATGGACGCTCAAAAGAAAAAAAAAAAAAAAAAAAAAAAAAAAAAATCCGGGCAAACCAAAAATCTAAGCCTACCAATAATCACCTCCTCTTACCCACAGACCCAGTAGACAGCAGCCAGCTGGGGCCAGGGCCGGGGGTGTGGCCCGACACTAGGACAAAAATGTCCAGGACCTCCTTGGGCTGTACGCACTCTCTGGGAGGGGAGTAGGAACAGCCCCCTCAGCAATAGCCTCCTAACCAAGACATCTCTTTATCAATCAGACAACTTAGGACAGACAGCCACGTCTGTCCTCCTCTCCCTCTTCGGCCCCGACACTGGCCATGTTTCTCTCCCGCACAGGACCCAACACTGACACAAAGACCGAAAGGTTGACACGTCCTTAAAAAAAATAAAAAATAAAAAATAAGCATAGAATGATGCTATTTTATAGAAAGATGTAGAGCATTTAGCTCTAAATTGATCCTCCTCCAGACACTCTGTTCACGTATACCATCATATATCCGATGCAGCAGTTTTATTTCAAATCTGAGAAGGTTAATTCTTTCTGGGCTTTCGTTGCAGTCCAACATTCAAAAGCACCCGTAAGTACTGGTTGAATAATAAATTAAAAAATTCTTTCATTCTGTGTAGTGTTGCATTTATTCAAGGCCTGGAATACACTACACAGAACTTTTTGGAGGGAAAAATAGGTATTGTTTACAGACTGGATTTGACCCTAATTTCAATCTATTTAACTCTATCACTTTATCTATCTGGGATCCTAAGAACAGCATATTAAGGATTGTTCTCTTTGAAACTTATACCTTCAAAATAATGCACATCTTTCATTGTCATCACGGGTAGAAAGGGTATACATACACCCAGCTTTTCAAAATTTATAATTAGCCACATTCTCCCGTCAACTCCTAGATGCCTGGAAAGCTTCTTTTACAGCATTTAAGGTCCATCCTTAAATCATCTGAAAATCCCAGAATCTGAATTGCCTGATTAAAGAGTGTGCCTGTAGCTTATACACCTGTTTTCCTAATAGCTTTCACCATCCATTCACCCTGACAAAGTATATATTGGCCTTCATCATTCTTTTAATTAAACGAACTAATTTGGTTCAATTACCCTAATAAGGATAGGAGCTCTTGTTTTCTTGATATCACAGCACTAGTTATTTACTATTTCTTGCTCTAACAATACTTAGTCATACTAGTACAAAGAGGTAACATCATCCAATACAGACAAATATGCCATTTGCGTCAAAATGGACTAATTCATTGTCAGCAATCATAAATAAGTAAATTATTCCTAATTTAAATTACAGCGTCCCCAAAAAGAAGCTAGCCATTTAAATAAGTTTAAATATTTTTTGTATTTAATTTAATTATATGAGAGTGGTGTCATTGGTCACCTTCTCTCCCCATGTGACTTTCATTAATGTCTTTTTTTTTTTT
>KZ806878.1:741556-755746 GCA_000696205.2 Oncopeltus fasciatus
TAATAATTATAATTAATATTGTCTCTATTGCTCACAAACAAAGGAATGTTTAATGGCATTTTATTTAATAATTAATGCATAAAATTATTAAAAAATAAATAAAATCGGTAACTTTAATTGTTATTAAATGCTTACAATTTTTTTATATAATTCTTAAATATTAGACAACTAAATATTTTAGTATTATATTATCTCTATATAATGAATAGGGAAATTCCACTTTGAGGTATTAAGGTTTAGGGTCATGTAAATTATTATCCGATTTAATAATTCAAAGCAATGTATATTACGAAATCCCAATATTTCGACTATTTTCAAATTTACTTTAATTTGCTTACAACAGTAATTAAAGTTTCCCGAATATAAAAACTTTCATATTTTTCGATTTTGTTAGTGTTGTCATAGAGTGAAAAAAAAAACTACTGAATATCTAGCAAAACTTATTTTCTTTTTTACATATTTATTTAGTTGTGGTATTTAATCCCATGAAAATTTTATACAATAAATGCATGGGAATAGAATAAAAAATTCTTACCACTTCAGCCGGGACTCGAACCCGGATCTCCTGCTTTCCGGGAGATCCGGCACATGACCAGTATACTTGCCCGGAAAGCAGGAGATCCGGGTTCGAGTACCGGCTGTGGTGATAGGATGTTTTTATTCTATTCCCCCGCATTTATTGTATTTTATTTTATTTTGTCTACGTTTTGCTTATATTATGAGCCATCTTTAAGGATTAAAAAAAATTGACATTTTAATATTATTTTGATGTCACAATATTTTTTGCAATAAAATTTTTACGTTTAAGAAAGTTTACTAATTATAAAACCATTTCAACTTGCAATAAATTAATCAAATAAAATTCGATTTAAATTAAAGAACAGACAATATTAGTGGTTATACAGTACCAATATTCTAGCTAAAAGAGTTACTTTCATTATTTTTTTTTATTGAATCGATGTGAATGTATTGCTGCAGAAATCGTGCTGTGTTGCTGAATGTTAAGCTTTTTTATCCAATAAAAATTGAAATACATGTCTAAATTAAGTGTTAGGAAATTTTGATAGTTGTTTAAACTAAAGTGGTTTACAACATAGGAAACAAAGAATATTAATGCCAACCTGACTGGTCTCCCAGCAGTAGATGAATCCCTCTGGACTGCTATTTGCAGGAGTCTGATATAAAATGAACCTTCCTCAGCCCCTTTCCCCGAGAACTTGGTTCCTAGTTCTCTTTCGACAAAGACAAGGCCTAAATGTTTGCAAAGCGTCAAGCAGATCCCGATTTTTTTTCCCAATATATTACAATATATCCGATATTCACCACTTCGCCAGAGTTTAACAAGGAGAAGTTGACTGATATAGGATTTTGTATCAGGAATGCCATAAACGCCGACTCCTGAAGGGGAAGACCTTTGCCTCAAAAACACCCCTGCCACTGTTCTTCGTGGACTTATAGCCTACCCCATTGTTCAAGACATCTATAGCTTGACCTCGCTCTGCAACTGTAGAATAAGAGTTGAGAAATTTCATCCTCGTAAATATATAGTACAGTGCCACAAGTGCCAGGAGTATTGGCACACGAAAGCATATAGTGAACATCATCACTCCACGGAGTGTCAAATGTGGAGGCGCTCACATCAGTGCAGATTGCCCAAAATCTTCTAACATCTCAGCTACCTGTGCACTGTGTAAACATAACCACACCGCAAACTAAAAGGGCTGTTTGGTTTACAAGGAGCTGAAACAGCGGACCCTTGCCTAATCGTCAACCACAGACTGCTATTCAAGCCCGGAAAGTAGTGCCTCCGCTCTCCAGAGTTGTCGAGCCAGACTGTCCTACACTCGAATGACACAATCAACCCAGCAGCAACCCAGACAAGACGAGCCACAACCACAACCGCATCCCCCACCCAGGCGTGAGCGACCCACTATCCCCAACGTACCGACTCCGCCCTCATCAAATGTTCTGCACTCCTTATTTCACTCCTTCTTCTCACAACTTAAGTCCCTCATCACACCACTCATATCCCTTCTGACCAACCTGATCACCAAATTCTGACCCTACCAACTCCCACACCATGATTCCCCAATCCAATAATTCCTTTTCTATCCTCCTATGGAATGCTAACGGCATTCGGACGCATACTGATGAACTCAAACTAGTACTCGATAAAAAAAAACGTAAAGCAGTATTACTGACAGAAGCACGACTAACTAAACGAAATAATCTAAAAATTACTTGCTACCACACTTATAGGACAGATCATCCTGACGGGCGAGCTCATGGTGGAACTGATCTTCTTTTACCCAGGGTGGAATTCTATACCCATCATATTTTACCCTCCATTCCCACAGAGTCCCTTCAATCAACAACTGTGTCTATTTCCACACTCACTTATCCTTTCACACTTTTAGCATTGTATTGATCTCCAAACAAGCCAATCACTACACCAGAATTTTGCACCTAGCTCAATGACCTTGGTCCCCCTTTCTTTGCCGGTGGAGACTATAATGCGAAACTTGCAATGGGGATCGAGAACGACCAACTCCCTTGGCCGTGCTCTGTATAATGCGATATCATCCCAAAACCTAAGCACAATTAGTCCTCCCTCTCCCACCTACTGGCCCTCTGCTCTGACGTGAACCACCTTCCTGATATTCTAGACTTCTTCATTTGCAAAAACCTTACTCCTTCTCACCATTACGCTTCGAACTTAAACGAGCTCTTCTCTTACCACAGCCCAGTTCTTCTAACGCCCCTGATTCCTATTCCAAAACAATTACCTCCCTCCCTCATTAGTGGCCCAGTCGACTGGGCCTTGTTTAGAACTCTCGTGTAAGAGTCACTTGACCTCGGAATTTCTCTGAGAATCTCAGATCATCTAAGTGACGCTGTACATTCCTTTACCACAAACGTTCAGCAATGCATATATATGGCTAATCTCAAAACAAAATGTATCAACTAACCTTCTGAGATGGAGATGACCTCCAAGGCCTTAATGCCTAAACTTATTAAGAGTGGGATCAATGGGTCTTTTCTCCCGGGATTTCGATGTTTATTTATTTGTTTATATTTATTTATTATCTTTTGTATGTTTATTTTTTTTATATATCTTTTCTGTCATCAAAATGCAAGATGTTTATTAACAGACTGTATTATATAAAGATTTATTAATAAAAAAGATTCCTTGCAACACTGCTGGATGCATACGTATAAGTTGTGCTTATTCATTTTTCAATGCAGTTTTGGGATTGTTGTGGGAAGATAGGACAGCCTTGTAATTTGTAAATAGAACTAGGAGACTACTTGGTCGGATAGGGAAGTCAGTAGTGTGTAGCATGAATAGAATTGGTCGAAGAACACTACATTGTGAAACTTTCGTTTTAACTTGGTAGTTATCGAAGTATTTAAATACCTGTCGGTTAGGTAAATAATCTAAAAGGTTATTTCGGTTAGATAAACAGGTTTTATGGGTTAGGTAAGTATTACTAGGAATCATGGATTTGCGTTGATACAAAAGACCTGGATGAGTTTTTCAAAGAGTATCATCAGCTGGACAGTAATCTTTGCACTCGCAAGTGGTAAAAGGTTCATGTCTCTTAAGCATCCAGAGAGATTTATCACTTGCAGAGTAGACAGATAGGCGTTATACGTCACATTGTGTAAAGCATTAAATATTTGTTATAAAATTTGGGATATTAAAGTCTTTGAAATCTGTAGGACATCTATATTTCTGGACCAATGCCTCAGAACGATTTTTTGCTGTAATAAGTAATTACGCAATTCAGGAAGTGGTTTTGGGGACACTGAAGACTAATTAGTAAGTTTAAAATTTTGGATTTGCATTCCAAATGCATTATTTATAATTCAGAGATCTACTGATTTGTTCTACGAGAACTCTAAATAGAGCCCTATCGGCTGGACCATTGAGGAATAGTGGCATTTTTTAGGAATAGTTGTAAGATATAATGTTAACAGAAGTGGGCAATATTTTAGATTAGAAGCGGAATGGTGAAGGGGAGTAAGGTTTTTATACATAAATAAGTCTAGGATATCAGAAATCCTAATTATTCTCGTCAGATGGTCAGTAGGTAGGAAAAAAATGACTAATTGTGGAGAGATTTTAGAAAGAACTTCATTGTATAGAGCGCGGCTACGAGAGTTTGTGGTTCTCTAACCCTGTTGCAAGTGTATCACATTGTAGTCTCCATCTGCGTGGAAGCGAGGACTAAGGTCTTCGATGAACATTAAGAACTGAACTGTAGTAATTAGCGTATTGGGAAGACAGTACAATACGGAAAGATAGTACAATGCGGAAAGAGTGATAGGAGAAGTGAATGTAGTGATAGGCCCTGAAGGGACTCTAAATGAGTGGAGGGTAAATTATGATTTGAGGATGAGAAGTGCAGTTACACTGTGAGCTCGTCCGGAATCGAGGACCTGTTTGAGTTCATTAGTATGTATTCACATGCCTTTAGTGTTCCAAAGGAGGATTCTTGGGATGAGTTATCATGAAAGTGGTCTATAATTATAGTTATGTGGACCAAAATTCTGAATGAGAAGGATGAAGCATCAAATGATCTCTACGCAACAAGGTGTTAAGACCATTTGATGAAGGTAAGGAAGGAATAAGAGTGGGCTGTTGTAGACAGTTGTCCATCCCCGGAACACTACCTTGTAAGGTATGATGTTGGAATGCTCAGACACGTCTGATCCCAGCCTGCCAGCTATTGAAAAAATTTTCAGGTTAGCTAACAGATTAACAGGTAACGACGGTGACTTATCTCTGTCAAACTTCAAAGGCTTGTCAGGTGTTCACAACAATTGACAATTTATAGAGTACAACACTTCATAAAACCTATAAAAATAAATTGATTAAGGGGAGCTATTAAATCAATGTGATCACTGGCCGGGAGCGATTTAATTTTATATTACATCATTTAAATTTCAAACATCTGGTTTTGCTTATTCTACTCGTTTTGTGCAAAAAATAGTTTTCATTTATAATAGAAATTATTATTTCTTTAACTTTTGCTACTTTCCTTTCAATCTACCTTCTTTTTTAATCAAAAATACACTTGTCTTATTGAACCTTGTCCTTTCTTTGGTTTTAGGCTAATATATTGGTATTTTTATATTTTTTATAGCAATAAATATAAGGTTTTTTGAAATCTTCTGAAAAATTGAAAATATTGTTGTAATAATGTTCCGCAATTCATAACTAAACGAGGCATGATCGAAATAACTTTTCAAAAAGTTTCTCGTCTCAACAAAGAGAAAAATTTCCTTTTAATCATGAAGCTGAACAAAAAGGAAACAAAAGTTCAGAGGTTTGTTGCACTTAGGAAATGTGGGAGTAGCGATGCTGCAAAAAAGTATTGAAGATCTCGCTTCGTTGCAAACCTGGGTTACGTTTAATACTTACAGTGCACCCAGTTTTTAACATTAAATGGGTTATATTAGATTAAAGATTCCTTGTTCACTACTACAAACACCTGCAGAAATGATTTTGAATATTATATATTTCCACTTCTCTTTGCAATTTAGTGTTATGGTTAGCAAAGCTTAAAATAGACTTTACCATCAAATTCTTCCTTCAAAATTTACAAGAAAGCATGTTTTTATATCTTGGAATATGTACCGCTAGGTTTTTGCTCAGCTAGATTTGATGACTAAAAATTTTGTTAATTATTATACTTTTTAGACCTCTTAATGTTACATAAACCAACAGGACATTGGATAGGTTAGTTTAACGATTAAATTATCATGAAAGGCTCTCGGTTGCCATGAACAATCTGACCAGACTCCCTACTTCTAATTAAAATCAGACGGTTGTATCTTTGCCAGAATTTTTCTCTCGCCCAATTAAAAATCGTCACTATTTCCTATTCGTACCTTTAGATTACGCCCCGTAGTCATTTATCGGCGAATTTTTTTTTTTTCAGAAAAGAACTGGTGAAACCTATCACTCATTCCATGTCCCCGTAATTAATTAATTAAAATATATAATAAAAAAAAGAAAGAAATAACAGTATTAAATTTCTTTTAGATTTAAATAGGATATTACGATCTAAAAACTGCTATCTCTCCTACCTGGGGCAGACAATGGGGCCGTTATCAGGTAAGCCGCTTCTGGAGATAGTACTTATCCTCCGAGCTGATAACTGACTTGGAACTGGGCTGTACTCTAAGTTGTTTTACTCCTACAGCGATGACTGTTGAAGAAAAAAAAATGGAAATTCACGTACTTGATCACTGTCTCCACCTCCTCATATATGAAAAACTGCAACGCAAACTGAGCACTTTTTCACATATAAAAAGAGGAATCTTTAGGAGCACGATATTAACCCTGCCGCTGACAGGGCGGAAATCCTAAACGAAATAATCTCAAAATTGCTGGCTACCACACTTATAGGACAGACCATCCTGAGAGACGAGCTCATGGCGGAACTGCACTCCTTATTAAAAAATCCTATACCTATCATATTCTACCCTCCACTTCCACAGAGTACCTTCAATCAGTGTCTATTTCCACACCCTCTCATCCTATCACACTTTCAGCAGTGTATTGCCCTCCAAATAAACCAATCACTACACCAGAATTTTCCACTTTTCACAAAGACCTGTGTCCCCGTTTCCTTACCGGTAGAGACTATAATGCAAAACACTTGCAATGGGGATCGAGAACGACCAACTCCCGTGGCTGTGCTCTGTATAATGCGATATCATCCCAAAACCTCAGCACAATTAGTCCTTCCTCTCCCACCTACTGGCCCTCTGACGTGAACCGCCTTCCTAATATCCGAGACTTCTTCATTTGCAAAAATCTTTCTCCTCTTCATCATTTCGCTTCGAACTTAAACGAGCTCTCCTCTGACCACAACCCAGTTTTCCTAACGTTATCCCTGATTCCTATTCCAAAACAATTACCCCTCTCCCTCATTAAAGTCCCAGTCGACTGGGCCTTATTTAGAACTCTCATAGAAGAGTCACTTGACTTCGGAATTACTCTGAGACCTTCAGATGATTTAGATGAAGCTGTACATTCTTTTACCCCAAATGTTCAGCAATGCATTTATATGGCTAATCTCAAACCAAAATTTACCAAATACTCTCCACAGTCCCAAAAACCACTCCCACATTGGCTTAAAAAGCTCATCATAGCAAAACGCCGCTAAAGAGCATTGTTCCAAAAATACAGACACCCCTCAGACCAAAAAGATTTTAATCATCTTTCCAGACTCGTAAAACAAAAATTAAGTGTTTTACGAAATGAGGTCTTTAATGCCCATCTGTCTACCCTCTTAGAAGGAAACCAATTCCTTTGGATTGCTACTCATAGAATCCTTAAGAACCATGAATCTTCTACTCCCTTGCCTCGAGGAGATGGTTCCTGGGCCTCTTCTGACAAAGACAAGGCGAAATGTTTGCCCAGCACCTCAAGCAAACATTTACTTCTCATTCAGATCCCTTTGACCTGTCCAATGCCGCGGAGACTGAGGAATTTCTAGACATACCATTACCTATGTCCTTCCCACTCAAGGCAGTAACACCTTCCGAGGTGAAGTACATAATCTCTCATCTGCCTAAGGGCAAATCACCCGGATATGATTTAATCACCGGCCAAATTCTCCGAAATCTTCCCAAAAAGGCAATTGTATTCTTGACCTACATTTATAATTGCATATTCAAAACTACCCACTTCCTTCTCCTCTGGAAATATTCTGATATAATACTATTTCCCAGTCCTGGAAAATCACCACACAACCCCTCATCCTATCGTCCTATAAGTCTCCTTCCTACACTTTCAAAGGTTTTCGAAAAAAATACAGTTAAAACGAATGATGCCTTCCATGGAATCCTTAAATTTCCTCCCAAATCATCAGTTCGGTTCCAGAAGTAAGCATTCTACTGTCCAGCAAGTGTTTCGCATCTTAGACTACATTTCCTCTTCCCTTGAGCGCAAAGAGTACTGCCTAGGAGTTTTTTTGGACGTTTCCCAAGCATTTAATAGAGTCTGGCACAGTGGTTTTCTGTTAAAACTGAAATCCATACTTCCTAGTAACACTTACCTTATCCTTAAGTTTTACTTATCCAACCAATTCTTTAGGGTTCGGCAAGGATTAGATTACTCCGATTTCTACCAAGTAGAAGCGGGAGTTTCTCAAGGTAGTGTGCTTGGACCTATCCTATTTATCCTGTACACTGCTGACATTCCTACCCATCCAAGTACCCTCTTAGCTCTATTTTCAGACGACAAAACTATCCTATCCTCCCATCCCGATCCTAAAACTGCTTCTAAAAACCTTCAAGATCACCTCGAAAAAATCAAACAATGGTGTGGCAAATAGAGAATAAAAATCAATGAAGTAATATGCCTTCAAGTTAATTTCCAACTGCGGAAGAAAGACTTCCCTGAAATTGTGATAATTAACAATATAGAAATATTTTGGTAAAGATATATTGGTAAAGAATTACCACATTCAAATTCCGTTCGTTACCTTGGGTTCCATCTTGACTCACGACTCACATGGGGGGAACATACTAAAATTAAAAGACAAGAACTCAATTGGCGATATGGACTTTTATACAGACTCAGGAATAAGAAATCCAATCTTACGACAGAAAACAAACTGACGCTCTACAAAACCCTATTACGACCAATCTGAACTTAAGGAGTAAAAATCTGGTGTGCCGCCAAGCCTTCCAACATCCAAAGAATCCAATTTTTTCAATCCAAAACCCTGAGAATAATTGTAAATGCTCCCTATTGCGTATCCAATTCTTCCCTTCACCACGATCTTAATATTCCTTTTGTTCAAGACCTCATTTCTTCCCGCTTCATCCTTTTCCACAGTAAACTGCCATACCATCCTATTCCACTAGTACAGACCATGTCTTCCAAATCCAACCCCTACAACCCTCCCCGTCGACTCAAACGAAGATGGCCCCGTGACCTCCTGGGGACATGGCCTGTAAATAATTGAGAGTGGTGTCATTGGTCACCTTCTCTCCTCATGTGATTGACATTGAGTGTCATTTTTAATTTCATTGTAATCAAATTACAAAATGTTTTTTATTTAACAGAATGTAATAAATTAATAAAAGTTTATTAATGAAAAAAATATATATATGTTATAACCTTAAAGATGAACAATGCTATTTTTGTATTACAAAATGTACTGATATTATTTATTATTTTTAATTTTATTATTTGTGTAAAACTATGGTGTATTATCCGGTTCCACCAATATGGATTATCTTAATACAGATTAAATAACAAATAAAACAAAAAAGCATAATTTCCTCATCAATGAACAAACACCCGCATCATTTTTCTCTCCAAGAAACATTGTCCTCCATAATACATATCTTCATACATATGTAAATATGTAAACATTCAATAGAGTGAAATCTTTGATTTTATGCCTAAAAATTCTGACTTATAAAGGTAAAGAAAGATTACCAAAGGTCTCTTATAATTGTATTTTATAATAGTAATAAAAGATGTTGGGAGCTGGAAAAAATTACTGCCGCAAAATTTATATACTTAGAAACTACTTAGGGACAAAAAAAAAAAAAAGAGATAACATTGGCTATTTTACTTATAAACAATTTTTTTTACGGGCCCCTCTCCTCCCATAACCTAAAATGAATTAGTGTGCATGCCGATTAGGTATATCAGTTACATCAAACGTATTTAAATATAAATATATTCCGGATAAATAACAGACTATTTGATTTGATATTATAATAATTATATAGTATATAATGCCTAAATACTATATACTTTCTGAATATTTTGACTAGATATATTTGACTGAAATAACGAGATTTACTAGTTTCAGTAGAGTGATATTTTAACATGACCGAAGAAAACTACTCTGTATTGTTTTCTTATTAGCAGCCTTTGCTTTCAACAAGTGACTCGAGTAATGTGGGATCTTGATGTTGGAAAATTAGAAGTAGGTAAGACTGGGTAGAGAAGTAATGTTCGCTGCCAAGACTACGTCATAAGGTTCTATTTACAATGCCCCGCTTTACATTGCAATATACAATAACTTAAAACTTCCACCTACTTCCATACTTTTTAGTCCGAAACTAATGAGAAACTCAGAAAAATATATTAGGCCAAAAACCTAAAGTTCAAAACTGTTTAGGACTACTTGTATCTGGGAAATCTAAACTAATGACATTTTAACCAACTCATAATCTTTAAATATTATAACAATTCTTCCAAACTTGCAGGAATCTTTGTTATTGTTAACAAAAAGAGATGTCATCATGCTTTATTAATCTATTTTATTTTATTTTTTATNACGAAACAAACATTTTGGCAATAAATATATTCAAAATATATGTAGAAAATAAACAAAAACAATCAAAACTAAAAAAAAAAAAAAAAAATACAAACCAGAAATGTTAAATGAAACAGACGAAAAATTTAAAACAGGAATTATACACTCAAAACATAGAAATACAGTTATTAAAATACACCAATCTAACATAAAAAGACCCATATCATGCTTTATTAATCTTTTTTATTTTATTTTTTATTTATGATAATATGTTCAAATATTTCATAATAAGTTGGATAGATTTACTATTTTTGTTATCCTATTAGTTAAAAAAATGGTCAGAAAAAACCACATGCTCTATTATTCGATATTTTTAAGATAATTACACTAAATTCGGTATTTAAGCTCCTTTTTGCAAGGATAACGCAATGATAACATTCATGAGGTAGAAATAGAGGTTTCGGCGGATAAACCATGAGCGCCGCCATTTTCCCTGTCCGTGAACCGTGACCAATTTCGAGCAACCGTCCTTCCTCTTTGTCCACCCTGTTTATTTACATACAGAGAATGCTAAACCCTTGGGGTTATCACTATTTTTTATTTTCACATTTTTTCATTCATGCCAGTCTCAATTCTTTTGGGGTCGCAATAGCCAGTTCCAAGTGGCCAGCTGCAAGAGTGAGTCATTAATTATACGGAATGAGTTGTCAAAATGGATTTTTAGGGACAAAACTAGATAACCTGCATGCTACCTTTCGCTACTTTGCTGCCAGAGGGCTGTTTTTTAGATATAGTGTATAATGACTACACATTTTGCTCTATTTACGTTATGAACATTTACGCAATGAAATCAAAACTATTCAGATTAGTGAAATGCTTAAATTATATANCCAGGTTTTCGTGGTAGTAGGGAGCTGTTGGATGGGTTGTTCTGAATAATAGAGAGGGCTTCGTGTATCTTGGTCTTGATACCTTCTACCCTGGGGAAATATTTAGTAAGCAGGTTAGGAGTTCGGGCATTAGGAGATTTAGGTTTAGGATGGAAGGTTCGGTTTGTAGGAAGGATTTTTGTGTTAAGGAGTAGGGGTGGTTAATCCCTATGAAGAAGAGATTCTTTTAGGGATCCTAAGTAATTCTCTAATGTTTCTTGAGAATTACAGATGTGGTGGCCCCGAGAGGAGAGAAAGTAAAGTAAGGACCTCTTGGTGTTTTCATTTAGGTCTATGGCTCTGTCTGTGACCGCATTCGACCTGCCTGAAGTTGCAGCAATAGCTACGAAACCGGCTGCGATAAAGTTTTTAAATAAAGCAGGATGACTGCATCTTTTACTTTATATTCATATATAAAATGAAACACTCGCGGCTGCGATATACAGTAAAAAAGAACAGGTGGGATAAAAAGTGCAGTGAAAATACAAAAAGAAAAATCACAAGTTCTTGTTTACTATATTATATATATATATAGTAATCAAGAACAGGTGGGATAGTGAGCCCTGCGGAAAGAACTCAAAGGAAGGGAAAGGCGATTGGGTTTTCCCTAATCCTCCTATTGTTGGCAATTGATGCCTGGTCTTAAAGTGGCTTTGAGAATGTGGATATAGGCACGCTCTCTCGTCTTCAGTTGCAAATCTCAAGCCGGGTCGGGAAGTTGTTCATTCACTTAAACTTGGAAAACGTCATTAAAGCTCATTAAATGACTCTGAGCATGCCTTGCTATGGGAAGAGGGGACTGTGGTTCTGAACAGGATGTTCTGTGGTTATTAATTCTGAGAGTTAGAGGCGTAGCGCATTTTCCCACGTAAAAAGCAGGATAAATTTTTATTGATGCAGGTATACACAATTTTTGGACGTGCCTGTTGATGAGGATTGGATCTTATTTGTTACTTAACCCACTTGGGTGTTGGCACTGGAGAACGTGTTGCCAGTTTTCATAATTGGACAGGATAAGCATCTGCTTTTGTTACAAGGTCAAATACCCTGCTTTTGTGAATTTGTGAGGGTTTTTAAAGACTGCTTTTTTCTGTTTAGTATATCTTGGAGAGTGGGGGCTTTCCTGTACGTAATGCCAGGTATTTGTGCTAGTAGGAAGCTGGTGGATGGATTGTTCTGAATGATAAGGAGGGCTCATGTATATTGGTCTTGATACCTTTGATACTATAAGGGATATTTACTTTACCATCAGGGAGATGGTATGCCCTTAATAATAAAGTAAATTTTATAAAAGAAATGATAGATCTAAAATTAACTATCTGATCACTATTTAGGAAAAACAGATAACCGCGGAATTAATGAAATTTATAAATAAAAAAAAGTGAAACAAATCTATTACTAGCCAAAAATGAAAAATTCAATCCAAAATTTTATTAAGAAAATGTAAAATCTGCTTAGAAAGAAAACCACAAAACCTTGCTTAAAACACAACTCCAAACCCAAAAAAACCTTTCCAAATTATGCACATTGACACGATAACATTCCACAATACCAAGTTCTTGACAATGTTGGACACTTTCTCAAAATATGCTCAAGCTTAGAAACTTAAATCTGCTCAAGGAATAGAAGTTGTTAATAAACTACTTGTATTCTTTTCACACCATGGAACCCCACAACAAATCACATGCGACATTGGAAACGAGTTTAACAACACATTTGTTAAAGAATTATTAAATTTACAAAAAGTTAACATACACTTCACATGTTCACAAAATCCAAATTCTAACTCACCAATAGAAATATTTCATTCAACCTTAATCGAACACATAAGAATTTTGGAAAACAGGGAAGAATTTAAAAACGATTCTATTGAAATAAAAGTTACATACGCAATTTTAGCCTACAATGAAACAATACATTCAACTATAAGACTAACACCTTTCGAAATTATAAACAGACATTTAAATGAAACAGATTCAACTAATGTGGATATAGAAAAAAAAATTAATTAACAATTACATAGACAATCATTAGGAAAAACTTAAGTTACATTATCGACAAGTAAACGAAACAAACATTTTGGCAATAAATATATTCAAAATATATGTAGAAAATAAACAAAAACAATCAAAACTAAAAAAAAAATACAAANAAATAATTTCAAGAGGCAAATAAGTGGAAAAAAAAATATGACAAATATTGAGAACAAGATCAAGGACCAAGGTAACTTAATGTTGGTAGTTACGAACAAGATATAAGGTAAACTTAAGTGATTAGTGTTACAAATAAGTAAATAAGATAAATAATTACATTAACTAATAAAAGTAATCTAATTTTAGGTCGCTTCTACTATTTTCTTACGGACAATGTAACTGACAACCTAGGAATACTACCTATCAACCTAGGATAAGCCAGAATACAAACAACATTATTTTTCAACATGTTCAACATGTTGTGCAAAGAACATTACTACAAATTAGATATTTTATTTTCTCAATACGAAAACACTATAGAACAGTATAACATAATTTTAAGACATACACATGACATCAAATACTGTTTCAAGCATTCCCAGAATCTCCACTCCTTCCTGAGCCCAGCTCCAACCAGACAACCCTCTCCTAATTGCATTTCTCCGGTGTAAGTCGTCCTGGTACCTTGTAAAAGAAGCTAAAACAGCTTTTCCAGTAACTTCTTCTAAGATGTTCACGTAGGCTTCCACAGTCATCAGATGTATGTAAAGTTTTTTCCGGGTTGGACTGTGTAAAGTTTTTGATGGTTGCCGAGCTTTCGCACATCTTGTGATGGCTTCTTCAGGGCTGAATAGAGAATGAGAGCTGTCTTCAAATCCAGGGGTATTTATACCCGGCGCTGTCCGGTCCTTGGGCGAAGCCTGTCTTCCCATTGGTTGATCCTGTTTTCCTGCTCGCTGATTGGCTGGATCCTCTTATCGATTGGTT
>KZ806878.1:756363-766947 GCA_000696205.2 Oncopeltus fasciatus
ATATATTAATATATAGTAAATAAAAACAGGTGGAAGGAAGTGTAATGAACACATAAAAAGAAAATTTTACTCATTGTAATTTTTTCTGTGTGTTCACTACAATCTTTCTCCCACCTGTTCTTATTTGCTCAATATTATCTAGTTGGTAGGATAGAAGAAAAATTGAAAATATTTTCAAATAAATGAGATCAACATGAATGGCTACATTTCGCCCTCTACACTAGCGAGAGCCTAACTCTATTCCCTCTCATTACTTGTTTAAAATTTACGTGGGATAAAAAAAACCACAACCAAATAAAATATTTATAAATTAAAAAAAAAACTAACTAATTAAAGATTTTGCTTTAGAGTTTTAAATGTTGATTCACAGTATTTTTTGAGGTTTGAGAATGTAGTTTTCGAGCTGAATTAAATCATTTCAGATGAGGAAATAGTGAGATTATTGTTAATTTTTATGACTTTTTTTGTGGTCTACTGTCATTTTAGGCAGGTCAAAGCGGTTTTGAAATGTCAGTAAATTATAATTGTTTCTTCAGTTTTAGCATACTAATTTACCATTGATTACCTTACGAATGTGCTCTCCATTGATTGTGAGCTCACAATCCGTATTGGGGATCGAACGCCCTGGACAAACAAAGGAAACTAATTGACATTTTTTTAAATTACAGCAGTTTTATCCGCCTCAGTAACAATTCTCTTACTCACATCTTTGCACGTACTGTTACAATCTCAAGTGTAGATCTTTCCATTTGCTCTCTGCTTTTAGCCGCCAAGGTGGAGTGAAGTGCACTTGAAGATACATATTCTAGTGATAATTTCATTCCTCCAAAGGTTCCCTAACCAGCCAAGTGTAACACACTGGAAATTACAAGATGCCGCTAGCAGCTTATTGCACAATCAGCCGGGTTGGAACTGGTTGAGTTTAAGCGAGATGTGAACATATTATCTAAGGAATTAAAGGCTATAATCTTGTAAGCAGCGGAGTCACGAATTCCAAAACGAATTCGAACCCTACAAACACTTCTCTTTCGTGGTGGAATGAGGAATGCTTTTGAGCTACTAAACTTTTCAGCAAAGAAAGAAGCTGAGAAACTTTTGAGCAAAGTAAAACGATCGTCCAACTCAGAGCTTACAACGAGTAATAAAGCGACAAGAGCGAGATATTTATCAACCAAGAATACAAATACAAATCAAGAAATAAAAAAAATGAATCATGGAAAAAAAAGTCAGAGAAATCTCTCATTCCACAACATTGAAGGACGTATGGGAAATATTTAAGCCAAAATGATACACTGAAAAAGTATTTTCCAAAATAATCAGCGAGATCTGAACAAGCTGCTGGAACTGGTGCCGGATCTCCATCTTACATGCTGTCTCTTCTTATTATTGTCGGCACTTACGCTACAAGCCAATCAGAAAATACTTATTGTTATAATCTAAGAAAACAGATGTTTAGTAATCTACACTGATTCTCTGCTCAGCATTCGGTTACATAACAATGAAAATAACAAAGTCATTTTTTGTGAAGTCCGAGCCGAATTCAGGGCAATGAAAAAGCTGATGAAGTTGCTAAGAGTGCTAGTCTAAGAGAAGCATCAGAATGGAGAAGTTTGGGATATGATGGAAGAGCTACTATCTCCTTACATTTCAGAAAAAGTTGTTTAATATCACAGGAATTTTTACTTTTCAACTTGAATACAATTTTAGCCGTCGGTACACATTACCCATAGTTTTATTCAAAATAATGGATCATATTGATCTTCACAACTATATCACCACAAAACATATTAATATTTATTTATAAATATTAATTCAGTTGTGGTATATTATCCCACGTAAATTTTAAACAATTAATGCGAGGGAATAAAATAAAAAATCTATGTGTCCCATCTGTCGAGCCAGGACTCGAACCTGGATCTCCTGCTTTCCAGGCCAGTATGCTACCACTTACACCACCGGGACGAGCTAGTTAACTTATTAAATTCCCAACTCACTAGCGAGAGCCTTACCCACAAGAAAGACAAATACATCATCTTATGCTCGAAGGAGCTGACATTGTCTAGCTATTTATCGACTCTCGTTATTTACTTTTTATTTTCATTTATAAATATTAATTTAGTTGTGGTGCAAGCATACTGGCTCGGATGGTCCCTGATACCAGGGTAAGAAATAAAAAAAAGATGGTCGCCAATAAAAGAATGTTAAGCCTTCATTAAGTCAATTCGTCAGAAAGGTTTAGATGTAGTTTCTCCGTTACATTTTACCGATTGAGAGTTTGTACATAAGTTGTGCATTATCTTTATAATTTCGTTAGATAAATCTAGATTGTTTAATTTATATACTAAAATAACTTTGCTAATATAACCAAAGACAGCTCTCAGGTTAACGAAGAAGCTATACACTATTCTTTTTTTCCCTCGTTTTATAGACTATTTTTGAAAAAATGTATATTGCCAACAGTAATAAATGACCGGATAATAGTCTATGCAGCGCTTATAACCTACTCTTGGATGATTACAAGAATTTTTTTAGTGTTTGTTTGAGATTGTTGATATAATTAGCCAAAGAATAAATGAGATTATTTCTTTTTTCGCTAAACAATTACATTCAAAATGTCTCTATAATTTTTGACTTGTCATTCATCCCCCGTTTTGTGTTGGGCCAAAATAATAAAGGTTCTAAATGAATTTACGATAGAGTTATTTCACATATTGTGGTTTAATAGTAATATAATTTTATATAAGATAGTATTGGTAGAGTTTTGTAGAATTCGTAAAGGATTCTGTCCATTCCTCCATTACTCATTTCTAGTATGTAGAAGGACTTTGTACTTATGATCCGGCTCAGCAGTCAATGTGTTTACTGATTTCGACATATGAAAGGTTTTATAATTCAAAAAAAGTTTTTTTTTTTTTTTTTTTTTTTTTTATACTCACCGTATTGTTAGTACTTTGATTCTTCAGATACTGAGGTTTTTTTAATACTTCCATTCCATTCTGATTGAAGTACAAGATTGCATTGTAAACGATCTTATCATGGCGATCATCAAGGGGAGCTGTCAAAATGGAAAAATCTGCATAACTGAGTTTCCATTTGTAAAACCGCTTCCCTCTCGCCCTCACGATAGCCTTGAGAAAGGAGTATAATGTTAGGCAAAACTTTGGCAAATAATAATTTAAAAAATGCCCACTTCAAAGAAAATTATTTCCATTTAATCAACGTTTTAACTAAACCCAATTATCTCTTCAACGTATTTCCCCATGGTCAACAACTTCTTCATCTGAAATTCGGATCTTTGGATTACCATACACTCAAAGAATAATTTTTTCCACTTACACAATTTTTGTAATTATTATTTGGTATTAAATAATTTATTATTTTAGTGTGTTGATTTTATATACATTTGTAATATTTCAAAACAAATTTTCAGAACTTTTTATAATCGCTATCGAACCATAGTTTGTTATTATGAAGTTTTGCTTCATTAAAGCTGCATATGTTTTTTTTAATTGTTTGTTAATTGAATTGTATATGTAGTATTTTTATAATCATTGATTTTATGGTTATCACGATCACATCTTATCAATCTTACAAATATCATCATTTAGCCATGAACCGTGGACATTTGATTCCAAATTGGTCAGCCATATATTCCGAAATTGTTAGATTTTCCTGTTGAAATATATTTAAAAATAAGGCTGAGCCACTATAACATTTTTCTAGGAATTAGCACTGTTTAAAATCGTTGAATGATTGTTAACAGGATTTTATGCTCCTAAAAATGCAGTTAAATTATTATTTTAAGTTGTTCCAATCTAAGCAATTGTGCAATTTGTACTCGATCTGTAATCTTCTTCATAGTACAATAATTTCCAAACCGTTCAATACTTTTCCGGTAACAACTGAACATTTCCTTCTATTGATCAAAATATTCAAAAAACATTATATTGTAAAGATTAACTGGATTTTCTTGTCTGGTTTGTCGTACTTGATCTAATAAAGTTTTGAACACAGATTATTGAGACGCTTGAATAAATGATAGAATAGAAACATCTTATCAAGGTAAAAATCAATGGAAAAAACAACAGTTTGAATTAAAATTTGGGTTAAAATCAGAGCAGCGTTGTAAGAAAATAGAAACAGGAGAACTCTGGGACTGCGAGGAGGAAGTAAAATAAGAGTTAAAGTCATCAGGAGACCCAGGGAAATGAGGAATATTCAGAGAAGGTTTGCACATGGAAAGGCTTTTTAGGATGTTCTAGTTGGACTTAGGCTCGGGAGCAGAGGAAAATGCGCCATGGAAGTAAAGCGAGAGAGCCTTTCAAAGAGCGGCTGGAGCCAGGTTTTGGAGACGTCTGTAGGCCGCATAATCCTCAGGATGACCAGTACATTTAGCCCGCCTCCGGGCAGCCTCCAGCCTTCTCCTGAGATCTCGCTTAACAAGGGCGCAGATGGGCGGTGAAATCGACACATTTTAAAAGGAACTTGGGTATTGAGGATGGAAACAAGATAATTTGTTAAGATCTCTCTACCTTTTGATCGATTGAAGGAGAGGAAAAAATTGGGCTCCACTCGAGGCAATCAAGGTCTGCTTCAAGATTCTCAAAGGTAAGGTTGTCAAACTTACGGAAGGATAATGACCTGTAATGATATGGGGATTAAATCATGCCGAGTAAGAAATGAGATAGGATGCTGTTAAACATATAAAATATTATTTTATGAGTCAATAGTATACAGGTCCAGCCAATTGTCAAGAGTTCGTGTGTGATGAGTGGGTTCATACGGGACAATGAAAAGTTAAGGGAGTTGAAAAGGTTCTTAAGATACAACTTGTTGGGAGAAAGGGAAAGGAAGTTTAGATTGAAGTTTTTTAAAAATTCGTCGAAGTGAGCAGAAAGGATTGGGCATTGACGTGACAGGATGTTAGCACATTAGTCATTATGGATAACTTTGAAGAGATAGAGGAGGAAGGAAAGGATAGGATTGCTACCAGAACTGAAGTAAAACTTTAACAGATGATGAAACCTCAACTGTTTTATATATAATTAATAGTGTTAATAAACTTTAACAAATGATGACAGAATGATTAATGTGAAACCTCTCGAAGAAAAAATATAAAAATAATATTTAAAAAAATAATGGATAAATAAATAACACACAATTATTAATGAAAAAAAACAACTTATGTCGTTCCACTACGTCTAGATCTTCTGGAGCGATCTTTAGACCTGGACTGGCGCCTGTACTCGTCACCAGACCAGCGGGAGTTTCACCAGGCCTCACCGGTACCCCTCGAACTTCGATAGATCTGGAGAGTAATTCCTGTTGGGCGTGATTCAGACCCACCTCCAGTTCTGTCACCCTTGACTTCAAAATTCCATTTTCAAGCGCTAGTTGTTCGAAAACTTTTGTCTGGGCTTCTAGGTTAGTTCTCTATACCTTTGAGAACCTTGAGGAATTTCAAAAGCAGCGTCGTCAATTCAAAACCCTCAGAATATTCGCAAATGCACCCTATTACAGACCTGATTTCTTCCCACTTCACCCTTTTTCACAGTTAACTGTCAAGTGCATCTCAATCCACTAGTACAGACCCTGTCCTCCAACACTTACCCCTACAACCCTCCCCGTCGACTCAAACGAAGATAGCCCCGTGACCTCCTGAGAACATAGTTTGTAATTAATTAGAGAGTGGTGTCATTGGTCACCTCTTCTCTTGCGATTGTCATTGAATTTTATTTTTAGTTCTTCATTGTAATCATATTACGAAATGTTTTTATATTAACAGAAATGTAATAAATATATAAAAGTTTATAAAAAGTAAAAAATAACAAATTCTAGAATGGCCTTGAAACAATATTCCAAGAGTAAGTAATTATTCCAAGTAAAGTAATAATTAATTTACTATTAGCGAAACACATAATTTCATATAACAATTAATTATTTCTTCTTGAGTTAAAAAAATATAACTACTTAAAAATTATCTTAATCAAGTATAATTTTTAGGACATGGAAATGCTTTCATTTTAACTGAAGTCCTTCCATTCCTTTTTACATCTCTATTGACGAATATAAACGAATTCCTTATTTAATATAAGGGTTTTCAAAAATAACATAATTTATTATTGTAATAGATTCAGATAAAGAATTTTGGTTATTTTATCAACAAACTTCATTCATGATCACAGAGTTTGGGAGTAGCTTATAATTGTGTATAATATTTTTGCAAATTTTGCAATGGCTCTATAATTAATAATGTAATTAAGGATTTAAATTGAACTATGAACTTATAAGTTAAAAAAAAATTTTCGTAAAATAAATACGGTTTTAATTAAAATCCATCAAATATTGACTTAACCGAATCTGTATAGTCAATGTCTAAACAAACACCAAATAAAACTTTAAATATTCATGAATGGTTTGATGAACTTTTTCGCACCAATAATGTCCCGTCTCTACCAGGCTGCTCTAGTAGAGACGATAATCACAGATAATTCACATGTATATAGATTGCGAAAAGTCCTTCTGGGCAATTATATATATAGTCTTAATGAAATAAGCATTTAAATGTACTAAAGTCATCATCAGAAACTTGGTGGCTGCTGCTTTTGTTATAAAAAATCGATGCTTTGTATAAATTTATATATCGGATTACAATCGTTTTCTTATATTATTTTTTATTTTCACTAGCATTGGATGCTAAATTTGACATTTTAACAAAGAGGAAAAGGATAATTATTGAAAATGATGAATGTCAAGGGACAGAAATCTGATAGCAGCATTCACTGAGGAATTTCGACCTTAAAACCTAAATAAAATAGGTTGTTGTCTGGCTTGAAGCCAGGTGAGTCTATCTATATTTGTCACAGCTATTTAATCCATCTATCGAGCAATTAGCCAATAGTCGCCGACAGTGGTTAGCGGACAGTGCTTTCCATTCACTTAATGGTAGGTCTCTCTCGCTCCAACTGTACTCATCCAAGCATCTGTGTGTTTCGCCGTAATTCGTCAACCGTATGTATTAGTAACTTTCTTCACTTTTAATCATTTTGATATGTTCAAAAGCTTTAATCGATTGTATTATTTGTCTGTCGTCTCAGTGAGACTGCTAAGTAGCAGATCATTAGAGTCAACTCTTTGTATTCAGCCATTTTGTGTTCCATTCATCTCTGTATAACAAGTGCACTTATGTGACTTAGTTATTTAGTATACTAGTATGAAAGCTCTAGAAAAATTTCGTTGTGTTGCTGATAATGTCATTAGTCACTCGCTATTCTTCGCTTAATTAAACCTCTGTATTCGTTGCCTCAAAAGAAGCACACCTTAGTTTTGAACTAGTTTTCACACGTTTATAATCACGATATTTCCTGCTACTACTATACATAGAGTAATTTATTACTAGATATAGAATGTTGATTTTTTTACGTTAAAAATTAGTTGTTTGTGAAAGACGGTCTAGTTGTAAGAGTGTAAATAACAAAACCTTAACCACGCGCTCCCTGCCTACTTACACTTTATAAAAAATGATAAATGCGGAACTAAGCAAGAAATACGAAACAATGGTTAATAAACTTACGCAACTACGAATAAAACAAACTAACAAGACAGGCTTAAAGCGAAATAAACAGACATTTTATAAACTTATAACTAACATACCATTCGACAACTTCTGTAAAAGGGTTTCAAAACCTATTTACAACAAAAGGATATAATAAAGAAAGAGCACATCATAAATCGCTCACCACATTAGAAACAAGAATAAATGAGACACAAAGTATTAGGAGACTCTGACTAAGAGTCAACAACGGATGCATGCCAAAAAAAGCACAAGAGAACATAACTGTACTAAAAATACAGAGAAAACTTCGTAACAACAACTTAATACTGACCAAAGCAGACAAAGGTAACGTGACAGTAATCACACAATATTGCAACAACAAATTGCAAGATAGCTACAACAAAACTTCTTGGGACAAACTAAATGAACAGAAAATAAAACCGATCCTACAGATACATACAAACGAGAAATACGAAATTCAATTAAACGATAGCCAAACGTACTCGACGGACCAAACCACACTTCAAATAAATTAACATGAATTTAGTACCACCCACTATAAAATCTGCAGCCCGATTCGTAGGAGACATATTTAAGACAATGAAGAGGACATACAGACTATAATAGCTTAGATCCTAACATCTCATAAACAATAGGGAAAAAGGACAAGGCATTAAGCTATCTCTACATCACAATTACAAGAATGGACCTTGGAGATTAAACTACAGAATATATCATAAACCAACAGTTACCGATACTACGAAACACGCGATATCAAACCCCCACACAGCATAAACTCTCAGCGTTTAAATACAGCGAATGAAAAACATTCCGTTTACACCTAACTATGGCAAAGACATATAGACAATAAACACAATCGCTCACGATAATGGGTACAAACTAACCTCTATAGACCGCTGAAGACTTAAGGAATAAAGCACATAAAATCAAATAAGACGAACTGTCAAAAGAAGATTCACAGTAACTTAAGCAGGACCTGAAACATTTAAACTAGCAAACATGATGAGAAACGAGGGAATGCCCACAACACTAACGGCCGACGAATGAATGAAACATAACCAACACATATAGACAAAAAGACTGAGCCATATTGTTCAAGAGGAATATACTGCTATGTAGATGCAAACTGACTTACTGAGGACAAGCGTGTCGGAAACTCAGAACCAAATACGAAGAAATATACGGTTATACAAACAGAACAAACGTCATTCAAATTACGAAAAATATTTACACAACATTGGACATAAGCCTACAGACCTAAAGAGCACTATGAAACTAATACACAGACCACAAAATATACGGAAGATGGAGATACTAAAAAACATGGATATATACAAAACTGAAACATCAGAATATACTATAATTAACGAACAACGTAACCTTTTTATTTCTCAAAGTTTGTTTTATATCGCCTAAAGACAAGTAGAATTCGAAAATAACATAGCAGTGCTCTGTACACCGTACAAAAAATTTCTCGGGCGAGTTAAACAGAATTTGATGAATTTTGGGATTTATTTTCTACCTGTTTTGACAATATTTCTAATGATATTGATTAGAGTCCTTGATTGATCGACTCCATTGGAGTTTAATTGAAATGTAATAGTTTAAACTTGCTTTAGTAGCTGATACCGTAAAACCTACCGACTGGGGTTTCCGACATTTTGACAAGACTTCTGTCAAGACAAGGTTTCTGTTGGAGAGTAAGGGACTCTGAGAAAATTTAATATCTTCTTGGTTGCTGGTTTTTTGTTTTTAATAATTCATAACTAGTCTACTTTGGTAAAATTAAAGAAGTTGGTAACCAAAGACCCCGAACTAATTTAAATATTTTATATTTAGGTTGCGCCTGACCTTGCTTAGTGCTTGGTTTCTTTGAACTTGATCTATGGGGGTTAAATGAAGAGTTAATTTTTTTAAAATCGGTTTCATAGCGCGTCAACTGCTGAGGTCTTTGAAGCAACGATAAGTATACTTTCATATTTTAATTTCTTCTATGCAATTGTAGGTGGTATTATTATTAGTCAATACCACCGTATTGGTATAGTGGTCCCTATTTACTCATGACGGTGCACAAAATCTTGACGAATATGGACCAATATTTTTCTTTTTCTATATTTTACATCGTATTGCGGGTTCCTCCAACGTTCTTCTTCTAGTGCTTCTTGATTCATCGGCTTTTAAGATTCTGTGACGGAAGTCTCTGTTCACCCTTCACCCATGAATTCCTCAAAGGAAGGCTTGTTCAATCTAAAATAGTCAATAGTAGTTTCCTTAAAATTAGATATTATTAGAAGAAAATTTCTGAAACATTGTTTATTGTCAAAACACGTATCAACCATTCTTTCCCACTTTTGTAAACATCTCTATGGTATAGAGATCTCTTGAGCATCCTTGTTCTCTCTATTTAGATCGGTTCCACACATGAGTTTAATTGTCATTTATATCAAACTTTTAGGTTCATTAAAGTTAATCAAACCTAAATACGTATTATGATTTAGAGGTATTTGGGGCTCGTTCCAAAATGTGCATTTTTAAAAATATTTGCTGACGATTTGGCTCACGTCGTAAGCTAACTTTAAAGGTGTTAACATGCCTTGTTAATATATGTTATGTGACATTATTTAATGCCTTCTTCGGATAAGATTACTCCGGACACTTCCCTGTGAAAGCGGGTGTTCCACAGGGCAGTGTGCTTGGACCTATATTTTTCATCCTTTATATTGCAGACATCCCCACTTATCCTAATACCGCTTCCAATATTATGCAACCGCTTCCAATATTATGCAAAACCACCTTGATGCTATTCAGAAGTGGTGCAGCAAATGGAGAAATAAAATAAATGAGTCCAAATGCGTACAGGTAAATTTTCAACTAAGAAAAGATTAAATTAAAAATTAAAATCTAAGAAAGAGGGCCTTAATGCCTAAACATTAATATTAGGAGTGGGGTCGATGGGCCCCTTCTCCCAGCACAGTGATGATCATTTATTTATTATATTGTTAATTTTA
>KZ806878.1:797755-814292 GCA_000696205.2 Oncopeltus fasciatus
AATGATTGATTAGCTTTAATATTATTAATATAATAATAAATTAAATTTACAGTTTTATTAAGTTCTTAATTAACTTATTATATTTGTTTCAGAACATAATTCAGAACTCACTGCTGCTGTAAGTTCTAGGAAAAAATTCAAAATGGAGAGTAAAGAAGAGGTAAGTTTACGATTGTTTAACTGTTTAAGTATTTAAGAGATTGAATTTTTATTACTGCCTAAATTAACAAGTAAGATGTATTATGATGTATATCAGATGTAAGGTTCTGGCAATGAGCAGCTCTCAGTTTAGCCCAAAAATTTGTTTCTTGAAATAATTTTTTTTTGTAATAAAGATTGTCCAGGGATGGATTCTAACCTACGCCGCCAAGCATGGAAGGCTCAAGTGAAGGCCTGAAAACTTTTTGGAGATGCACGAACGCTGCGTGACTGTACTTGAGCTAGAATACATTTTCAGTGAAAGACGTCACCTGCTCAGGTCTACCTCTTTCAGATCTAAAACCGACTCTTAATATTGCTTCTTTCAGAAGGCTTATTTTTAAAAAAAATTTTTTCAATGAATATTCGCAGATAAAATATTGCTATCCTCGTGTAGGGTAATATTGGATAGCTACCATATATCCCGAAAATGATTCATACTTGCCTTTCTTAAGTTTTCAGCCTTTCTGCAATGCCTTGGGTAGAGTGAGTTCCACATTTGTGAGATCCAAAACAATAAGCTTAGCTTCAAGGTCCAGATATATGAGTACATCCGCGAGGATATTATCTCTCTTTGTTATTATTAGGGCCAAGGCTGGCTCTTATTCTTCAAGGGTGAAGTCATTATCGAAAAGTTTGTTTTCTTTGCACACACTCTAAGATTTTTTAAAAGATTCATGTACAGCTGGCCTCAACGAGCTTAGTGATTAAATCTGTATGCATCCTTCCCCTTTATTTCTCCCTGCATTGTTTTGTTTCCAACTGTTCCAGGGGCAGGGGAAATTGTGGGGAGATCGATGAGCCCACTCGAGAGTTAGCCATTATAATATCTCAGTTCTTTTATAGTCAACAACTGTGAAATCTTCATTCTAAATTACTAATTGATTCTGTCAAAGTCTTTGATAGTTCAACCCACTGAGTTAGTGTTATTATGGTCCCAACGCTCATAATATGCACTTAAATTATTGTACAAGATTTGGACAAAAGACTCTGGAAAAGATTGGAAAAATAATAGGAAGCATTTTATGTGAATCGAAATATTTCTGATTAGAAGTACTAGAAATACTAGATAGTTTTAGAACATATTAGATAGTTTGGAAGAGCCTCAGAGTTCCATGCCAATTTTTCTAGATTGGCTTTTGTAAATTCTTTATCATATGCTGATTTTCGGTAAAGATTTAAGCGGTTTTTTTTTTTTTTTACATTTTGCTTTGTGAGTATGTCCTATTTCAGTCGTGAGACTAGTTGAAAATGTAAATAATTCAAGAAATCGGAGGTAGTAATTAAAATTGATTCCTTCTGCATAATAATTTGAACCATAATATGAGATGATAAATGAAAAACAAATATACAGAAATTAAAATTATTCTTCGCAGGCGAATAATGCATTTAATGAGAAGATGGAAAAAGGTGAAAGAAGGTAAGTAGAAGCGAATTTCTTATTTACTTTCGTTGAAACAAAAGAACTGACACAAAAGAGAAAACTCTTTTGGACTATGCCACATAAAACTAGCATCCTATTATTGTCAGTAAGTATGAAAGATCGTTCTGTCACATGTGTCCCCAGACAGATCCAAGAATGCTATACTCCATCACTAAGTGAGTAACACGAGTGAGTACTAAAGAATGAGGTGCCCAAGCAGTACTCTTTTTTCTTGTCAAAAACTCGAAAGCCTCCTGGAATATGCATTGTTTGCCCAATCTCAACCGCTGATTCGGAAGAAGATTTTGTGAATTGACGTAGAGGGAAATCCTTTCAGAAGAGTTTATTCATATATTTTTGGCATTATGAGGTAATGATTGATGCGGGTCACATGAAGACATCGCACTTGTCAGTTTGCCGGAAGTCGATTGCATTAGATATATTTAAAATAATTTGAAAGTATAAGATAAAAAAAATTAAGTTTTACAGAAATAAAGGGACTTTGACGGCTTAGTAGGCATATGTAGAAGAACCTGGGAGGTAATAAGATGGAAGTCTTGTGTTTCTTCAAGTGAGTAACTACAGAGGATGATGCTACCATATGAAATCAAAACAGTGGAAGAGGGTATTCAAAGAAATATCAATAAAACATAAGTTTAAATGATCGTCAGTATCAGGGTAAGAATTAAATTTTTGAGGTAAATGTCTAGAAAGCATCTCATATATAATATCCTTTGATAGAGTAAGCACAGTTGTCATTTTCAAGGACTCTTTCTGATTCACTTTATTACATGGAAGTGGGATTTGCTTTTTGATATGAGAATCAAATAATAAACATTGAAGAGCGCATTCTAAAATTTTATGAAGATATTGTTGGGGTTCTCAATCTTTAACGCTCAGAGAAACAGTTAAAATTTAAAAAAATTAACTAAGAATATTAAAAAATATTAAGGAGAGAGAAAAGAAAAAAATTTCAAAGAGAGGAGTTTCAAGTTGAAGAAGGTGACTAGATCTTTAACTGCTTTTTTGGCTTCGCATTTTTATAGTTTCAACTAAGGATTATTCCTCAGTATAGATGTAGGGACATACTGGATTGGTCATCTGGATCTTTCACAGCAAATCCTGATGACAAAAGAAGAAGAATGACTAGTTCTTTTAGTTTCAAAAAGATAAAGAATAATAAGCACATATTTAACACCTTATTCATTATTCATTTTGTCTAAAGCTCTAAATCTTCGTTGGATGTATGAAACGGTTCCTTTTTAGCTGTTTTCGGTGCTCCACTATGGTAAACCCTTATTTGCCACCTACGGCATTGTTGCGTTGGAGAGTCGTGATTTTAAAGAAGCTTAGAACTTCTTCATTGCTGCTCCGTTTGATTCTACCAAGTTTGCTATGTTGATTTTATATCTCATTCTCGTTATTTTTGAGATAATGTGATCTTCGTGGATTCAAAATATAGATTTGTGTGATCGCTGCCTTGCTGAATTTTACTGATAAATTATTTAGTTTCGACATCCACAAACCATAGGAAAAATCGTCAAAAAATAGGCCAAAACCTCTCATCATTATCAATATAGAATTATTAATATTTAATGCTTTGCTCTTGAGCTTAGTAGAGGAGGAACTAGTGTAGCTATATTCATTGTCATTATATATTTTTAATTAGCTTCAAGCATTATTATTCCGTTATTATTATCCAGATGGCAGTCAGTATCTAACCTTCGTTGGAACAGCAACCATTCGGTCAAGAGAACAATGGTATGCTTTAGTGTGTTGGTAAAACACTTTTTTTTGTAAATTAAACAACATAGATTCAACTCCTAGATGGAAGTATGTATTTTTATATTTGAACTGAAAAAGTACTTGCAAGAATTTATTTCATTTATTTTGTTTACTAAGAAAAGTTAAAATAATTGATTTGTACAATAGAAACAAAAATGCTCCTCTGCGTTCCGTTAGTTAACCTACTTGTTCTTCTAAAAAATAAATAAATAAATAAATAAATACTCAGTTACTTGTTTTTATATCTCTTTGGTCAAGTTCATTTCATAATTTGTTTAATGAATTATTTTTAGGCAAAAGGTTTCTCATAGGTATTTAAGGTGATAGAAACTACACCTGCATTAATCACTAGTGTTACTATCAATACGCCTTGAGGAAAATTGCTTATTCAAAAGGTAACTAACTGGGGAGTTTTTTGACCTTTTTATTTCACCCATCCGATGAAAAGGTAAAGTTATCCTGTCTTATATTCAGCTTCAGTTACATAAAGGACTACTATATGATCCTATATGAGTTGATTTACTAGTAATTCTTATAAAATATTATCCATAAATTGTTAATAAAAAGCTACAACGGTCATTTTATGAAAATCCAGTTAATAATTTTAGGTAAAAAAAAGGATTTTTTTTCTTCTGTTAGTTCCGTAAATAATCTTTTTTTTCTCTAAATTAATAAAATAACCAGCTTAAATTCTAAAAAGACGTTTCTAAAGCTAAAAATAGATTATTTTCCAGAACTTACTCCAGCAACCGTAGTAACAACACAAGATTCATTGAACATATTAAAACACGAGTGGGAAGACGATGCGTTACAGAAACTTCAAAAATTCGTTTTTTAATCAGGTGTTTCTGATAATAACGGAAAAAAATATTAAAAATCTCAAAGCAAAAACATTGATGCAAAAATGTCGATATCCTTCTGACAAAAACCTTCAATAAACTCAACCGCTTCCAAATACAACACTCAGATTCTTTTATAACGAGTCCTTTAAAAGGGGCTGTCGTATTAGGACAGTTAGATAGGAGTCTAACTCAAATGACAACGTTAAATGCTACCACCAGGGTGAAGGAATAAAGGCCCTTCCCAATCCTATTAAGATAAATGTGAGGATACTACAAAAAAAGAAAGTTTAAACAAAATAATTCATTTATTTACGTGAATTAATTTAAATTTCAGCTAAGAAAAGATTCTCCTGATAATGTTACATACAATAACTTCCCTATACCTTTCTCTGATTCAGTCCTTTACCTTGGATTCTACCTTGGCTCGCGACTAAACTGTAGTGACCATATTAAAATCAAGCGACAACTCAACAGACGCCACAGAACTTATGCAGACTTATAAACAGGCGCTAACAGATTACAATAAATAAAAAAACTGATTTTCTACATGTTTATGATACGACCGATCAGGACCTCGGAGCAGAACTCTGGGGTACTGCTAAGCCTTCCAATATCCAACAAATACAATCCTTTCAGTCCAAAATGCTCAGAATAATTGCTAACGCTCCATATTATGTATCCAACTCTACCCTTCATCAAGACTTTAATACTCCTTTCGTCCAAGATCTGTTTAATTTCCACCCAATCCACATAATCCTCCCCGGTGACTAAACCGGAGATGGCCTCGCGACCTCCTGGACCTTAATGCCTAAAATTATTAGGAGTGGGATCAATGGACCCTTTCTACATACAAATAGATGTTTAATTATTTATTTTTATTTAAATTTTTTGTATAATTATTTTATACTGCACACAACTCGATGCCATCAAATTCCAAGATGTTTATAAACAGACTCTAATAAATAAAGATTTAATTTAAAAATAATTATATTGAGTAAATTTATTACATGTAGTAGGTATAAAATTTATTTTATAACAATTATGTTTTATAACCATTACACAAAAGGTACACAATAAGGAAAATATTTAGGAATGAAGTAAGATAATTGATAAATTATAGCTCCTATGTCCATCTTTAATGTAAAATGTTAAATCTTCTTAGATTATGATTCTCATACATGACCGTTGGTTTTGGCCCCGTGCAATTTTTGAAGTTCTTATAAGAGAAGAGAATAAATAACAATAATAATGTCATAATATGAAAATCGAGATTTTTATTCAATCCCAGTGTGAAAATCGATCTGCGCAATCCTGTGCATTTTCAAAGTCGTATTTTGAACCGTACCATCATTTTTTGAAACATCATCAGTCAAATTGAAATATTGTCAAATGTTTCAGCTGAATAGTCTATGTTTTTGAAATGGAGACTATGACTCATTCCTCTGAAGGAGGAAATAGGAGAGTCTCTAAAGAAGGAAAGCACACTCTCGATATAGACCGAGCTAGTGCTGGGTGAGATAATTAATGTTATCGGCAGCCGAGTGCCAGGAGCCGTCTCATTAATAGTACGTAATGCGGTGTGTGGCAGCCACAGCTAATGTCAAGGTCCTTACTCTCCATTCAATAGAGGAATCCTCTACTTCGCTCTCCTAGCGAACCATCAGCCCTCACATACCTGTCTCCACATCCCGACATATTACATATATCTTTACTTTATCCACTTCTATTTTTAGTAAAATATAGACATGCACACACACACACACACACACACACACACACACACACACATATATATATATATTATCCAGATGGCAGTCAGTATCTAACCTTCGTTGGAACAGCAACCATTCGGTCAAGAGAACAATGGTATGCTTTAGTGTGTTGGTAAAACACTTTTTTTTGTAAATTAAACAACATAGATTCAACTCCTNAACATAATTTTCATAATCTTTTGCGAATATATATATAGAGAGAGAGAGAGAGAGAGAGAGAGAGAGAGAGAGAGAGTATATATAGAAAATGAAACACTCGCGGATGCGATATGGTATAGGTGGGATGGAGAGAACAGACTGCCCTTCGTTGGTGAGGAGTGAAGAGAGACAAGACTGTGGGTATTGTGTAGTGGAAGGAACTCAAAGGAAGGGTAAGGCGATTGGGTTTTACCTAATCCTCTTATTATTGGCGATTGATGCCTAGTCTTAAAGGGGCTTTGAAAATGTGGATATAGGCGCTATATATCAATAGTGATTGAACAACTTCCCGAAACGGCTTTAGATTTGCAACTGAAGAAGAGGGAGAGTACGCCTATATCGACATTCTCAAAGTCACTTTAACACCTGGCATCAATCGCCAATAATAAGAGGATTAGGGAAAACCCAATAGCTTTTCCCTTCCTTTGAATCCCTTCCGTTACACAACACCCACAGTCTAGTCTTTCTTCACTCCTCACCGACTAAGGGCGAGAGATCCAGGAAAATTTTACTCCTTGTGATTTTTTCTTTTTGTATGTGCACCGCACTCTCCATCCGACCTGTTTTTGATTACCATATATANATGATCAACCACATTGAGTTAGTTATTGCAAAATATGAGACAGCGTCGTAAGTAACTTATTTTTACTATATGAAAATTAAATAAAAGACTTGAATCATTTACTTAAAATAAAGCTAATAGCTAAAATAGGTGAAATACTTTTTTTGAGAAGTGGTAAAACTCTTAGCTCCTACCTCGGTATAAGGCCTGAGTGAAATAGTATAATTTGTCTTTTCTTCCTTTAACTGTATAATCTGCTTCTTCGTGTCTTTAAACTCTTCACTCAGTTGATTCATAAATCAACTATAGATCTTTCATTAATACTTCTTCCGAGCTTGTCCATGTAGAAAAGTTACTATATAGAATACTATGTAGTGTTGTGGTATAGTAGAATAATACTAATGCTTACGAAGCCCTTACACGATCTGCGAAACCCTGAAATAACTTTTAAAGCATTTGGGAACGAGTTTTAATAATTTTCCGCTTTACCTATTATTTTATGCTCACGCGAATTCCGATAGCTGGCATCAGAATTTATGAAATAAAAATGAAATGCCAGTGAGATTAAGTCTTTGAAAAAAAGCCAATGATGTGTTAAAATATAGAGTGTAAGTTATACAAAATGTATTACTATTTGGATTGGAGAAAGAAAATTTAGACAGAAAACCTCCATTTGTTAAAGTATTAGATGTTTATATATTGTTAGGTGAACAGTTAGAGACCTTACATTACAAAAATAATAACAATGTATCAATCATACCTTACTTTAGCCAAAATAGAATTTAGATATTCATAAACAAATCCTTCTAAAAATAAGACTGTGCAGTGTATATGAATAAAAATTCAAATGGAAGTAAAAGAAAATCCAAATCTTAAAGCAATGAGAAAACGAAATAACTTTTATTCTGAAAAACTTTTTCGAACATAGAAGATATCCGCTCCCTCCAACATCGAGTTTAGATCAAGTGGATAAGAGTAAGAGTAAATATGGTAGTTTATGGTTCCAGCATCAAATGTTAAAAGTGAGCAATTCTGTACTCGCCAGATGAAATGAAATTTTTAGGTATAATGTTGCAAGTTTAAAAGGCTATATATTTGATTTTTACAATATTAGTCTCAAATATGATTTTTTTAATTTTAACTTATATGAATCAAAATAAAGTNGTACAATTGACAAACTCGCAAAGGTTATGTTTACTACTTATGAACAGCTGATGAGAGGGGTGTTATGTAAACAAACATGTGTACCAACTGTTGGTGATGAAATATTTCATTTGTTGAAAACTCAATATATATATAATAGAATGATACTATATCTTGAAAACAAGAGCTAATATATAATTTTTATGGTCATTTTCGGTTTTAACACGTGGAAATACATTAAAATCAGCTAATTTCAACCCCGAAACATAAACTTTGTTGTTCAGTGTTACCAATTATGCTACCGAGACCAGTCTGATAAGTTATTAAATTCCCCGCACTAGTGCCGAGAGTCTAACCTCGGGGACCGACGATATCCTCCAAGCATAGGACGACATATTCTGTATTGTGTTCATTACTCTATACTAAATATTAATCCCACACCTTACGAAAAATAAAACATTTTCTTTTTTAACTTAACATTGCAAGGTAATCCTTTTTGTCTGATTTTGCCTAATAAAGAACGTTTATTTTTTTATCCAATAGCTAGATGTCGAGAACAGACAGGAAAAATGACGTTGGTCATTTGCCTTTGAGACACGCTCTGTCAGGATCTCTGGTGATTATTTTAAAAGGTGGAAGTCCTTGGCATTTAATTTGTGACTTATTTCCAGAGTTTGCCTGATTAGTAATGTGGAATGCTCTCACATCCTAAGAAAGAGTTAGGAATTACTCGCATTCCTTAGACTGCAGGAGCAAACTTCCGCCGCTTTCTCTCTTTAATTAATTCAAATAAAACGAGAAAAAATCAAAAGGAGAATATTTTCTATTGTTCCCATGTAAAAATGAACATTATTTCATTTGTAAATATTAATTTAGTTTTAATTTATTATCCCACGTAAATTTAAACAATTATTGCAATGGAACAGAATAAAAAATCTATCTGTCCCAGCCAGGAATTGGCCTAGTCCAATTGTTCTGCATTATATTTTAATATATATATATATCTTTCATTATTGCCGGAATAGGAATCGAATAGTCAACCACAAGTATCAAGAGAAAATAATCGAATATGGAGGGATCAATATGATTTAAAATACCATCATGCACGAGCTGCGTAATGTAAGCAGATTTCTCATGTTTCATTAAAGATGAATAAATAAAAATATGAGTTTTTACTTTTAAGCAGAGGGAACAAATCAGAGGGAATTCAATTTACGAGTCAGAAAAAGCAATAAGCACAAATTATACGTGCACTAAAATTTACTCTTGACTGGCCGGGAAAGAAGAGTGCGAGAAGGACTCACCAATAGTAGTTGCATTATTAAAATTATTCCATAAAAGTCTATTTCGTAAAAATGTTACTCAATGTAACCGTCATAAAATTACATTTTACGCCTACAACATTCCATATATTTTTTTCTTGACACAAATAAAAACTAATGGAGAGTTTTTGACCGTAGACGTTATTAGTAGAGTTCGGTAAAGTTAGATACAAAAAATACAAATTAAAAAATTAAATTAAATTTTTTAAATTATCTTACATAGTCAACCGTATTCAGGGCTGTCATGAAGGTGAACGTAAATATTTGATCCAGGTGACACGACGTCCTTTCTCGCCTTCATGTTAACCCAGAAGATGGCTTACAGCATAAGCCGAATCGCCGGATGACAATAAAAAATATACATTTTTTAAATTGTATTTTTTGGATCAACCTTGACCAAACTCAAACAAAAAACATCTAGCACTAATCATGTCTGAGTAATTGTCTCCTCTTGTTTGGTCGGTTGGAGTTATCCCCTCCATTCTCAAGTACTGTTGTCACTTTTGTTGCTCGTAAGAAAAAATAATTAAATACTTGAAAATTACATTTAATGCCTACTCTATAAATATATAAAGATGTATAAATGTTTGTATAACATTATTTAAAATACTGTCACGCGAGAGCAACTTGAGCTAACCCAGATCTCTTATGTTTCTTCAAGATAGACATAAATGAAGAAAAACATTTTAAAAGTTGAAAATTAAAATTAAGTAAATGTTGCTGTTCGCGGGGGTAAAGTCTTCTCGACAAAGATTCACCAATAACAACTTGATCATACGTCTTGCTCTAATGTCCGATGTCTGTCACGAGTTCCGGAAGAGCGAGCCGACGGAATGACAGGTCCTTGCCTCTTATCAATCACATCTTCTCAAGCCTGCTATTTCTTCCGCGGCAAATATTCACTCCTTGTGAGTAATATGTTCGCGGGGGTAAAGTCTTCTCGACAAAGATTCACCAATAACAACTTGATCATATGTCTTGCTCTAATGTCCTATGTCTGTCACGAGTTCCGGAAGAGCGAGCCGACGGAATGACAGGTCCTTGCCTCTTATCAATCACATCTTCACAAGCCTGCTATTTCTTCCGCGGCAAATATTAACTCCTTGTGAGTAAAATGTTCGCGGGGCTAAAGTCTTCTCGACAAAGATTCACCAATAACAACTTGATCATATGTCTTGCTCTAATGTCCGATGTCTGTCATGAGTTCCGGAAGAGCGAGCCGACGGAGTGACAGGTCCTTGCCTCTTGCCAATCACATCTTCTCAAGACTGCTATTTCTGCCGCGGCAAATATTTGTTCTGTCTCGTGCTTCCTATTTCACGCGGACGTCCGAGCTTTTTATGCGCGGGCAGAAAATAACGCTTTTACACTTTTAGGCGTTTTACGAATTATAAGCGCATAAATTGTTCAATACTATTTCTGGAATCAATAAAATACTATAATTGTAAATGTAAAAATAGATTATTAAAATAACCTAATAGATATTTAGTAATGATCAGATTAGCATTTGTTGAGGAAGGCAGAACTTACTATTTACAAACTTTAAGAGGAGCTTTGTATGTGTGTCAGTTTTTGCAAATTTTACTGTAAAAAAAAAAAGTTTATATTTGTGGCCTATCTAGAATCCGCCTCTGGTTTGGATGGAGGACAGACAACAGAATTAAGTCTCTTATATGTTATTGTCAGATAATTTTGTACAAATAATTCAATCTAGACAAATATCAGCATATTTCGATAATATCTTTTTTCTTCTTCAGGTCTGAAAATACGTATTAAAATGTTTTATGATTTTTATATGATTCCTAATTATAAATTGAATAAAACTATTATGTAACATTCACTATTTATCATATATAAGTAACCGAAAATTGTTTATTATAATTATATTGAAATTTACTTAATAGTTAACTGTTATTATTAACTTATTATACTTGGTAAGTTAACTGAAATTTCAAAATAATACTTTTATTGAGTATAATAGTTTTATTGACTATATAGTTAGTAATCATATCATTTTCAGCCTGAAGAAGAGAAAATATATTCTCGAAATAGGCTAAATTATTTAACAAAATCCTCCATAACCTCCAAACTCTCTCTATCTTTCTCTCTCTCTCTCTCTCTCTCTCTCTCTCTCTCTCGCTCTCTCTCTCTCTCTCTCTCTCTCTCTCTCTCTGCCCATTCCACAAGAAAAATGAGGAATCGACAACCTCCTCTTTTACCGCACTCCGTTTCCCCATTGGTACTAAAAAACCTTTTCAATAATTTATATTAATTCCACTTCCAGATAATAACTACTGCACAAAACATTAAATGCAATAATTTTCGCCCTCTCCTTTTCATTCCAATTCTTTCTGAATAATTGAGAAATCTCTGAAGAAATTTTCCCATAAATTAAACTTGCTTTTTCAACTAATAATACACCTAAATCTTTGATATCCCCTCAAAGCCCCATTCCACTTCGTAACAGAACCAATTTCGTATACAGGTATTACACTGTTTATTACAGAATGATGTTTAAAAAATTTTTTTAATGAAACTTATGAGTTAAAAATTGAATTATTACTTGGCTGCAAAAATCAAATTAAGTAACTAGATGATGTACTAAGATTTATTTATTTTGTAGCATTAAATTTACATGCCATTTATCAAAGCTTTTTGAAAAATAATGAACTATGAAGAGTTGCATTATTAATAGCAGTTCGGCGGGGAGTAGTGGAGGGGAGTTGAGTGTGTGCCAAGCAGCATCGTGATCGGCCGTCCAGTCCGTGGAGTGTTTGTGACGGGTCGGGACGTTGTTACAGGGGCTCCTTCCTAGTCTCGCCGACATGGCCAGCTTTTGCAGGATCACAGGGAAATCGCGTGGTCTTCCCAAACCGAACTATTTCCCCTTGCTTCCTCCCATCTCGCCCGCTGACGCCAAGAGGTTTTGCAGGATCACTGGGAAGGCCTACGGGCTTCCGAGGCACCACTACATCCCAGTCCTTCTCGGCAAACCGAGGAACAGAAATCGCTCCAAGTTACATAAGATTATACAAGGCTATAAGTATTTCTTCCCCTGTCTTCAAGATGCCCCTGACTTGCAGAGTCTATTGGATTGCAAAGCCAAAAATGGTACAAATGCACAGTATGTTTATACAGTTCGGGAGAAGAAATGTAGCCTTATATTATCAGCTGAGCTTGAAGCAGCTGTTCGTGACGGAGATGTTCGCGATGTAATGTTGGCTAAAGACAGTGATACTGTCCTACTAAAACTGAAACAAGGTAGTGTGTCACTAGAAATGAAAGAAATTGATGTTGACAGTATTAAGGGTGATTTGTACGAAGGAGAAGGCGTTACAGTAAAGAAAGAAAATAGCTTGAATAACACAGGATTGATGAGAAAAATATTTGAAGACAAGGAAAACAGTGAAAAGGAGGTGACTAAGAAAAGCTCCAAGAAAGGAGCAAGAAATTGGAAAAATGTTAACGTTGCTGAGATTAAAATACCAATGGAAAGTTTTCAAAACTGGGAGTGGGATACATTTGAAGAGAATGATTGTTCAATTGTTATCACAAGATTTCCGACCCCGGTCTCCATAGCCCTAATCAACTTGGAGCTTAGCCAATCTAAGCCAGGACTGATACAACAGCCCTATTTGACTGAGTCTTATATAGGCTTGGAAGCGGCAGCGGTCGTTGCTCCATTTAAACCCTTGATAATTGAACCTGAACAGGAAATTCAGGAAAACATTAAAAATTTAAGCTGTGAAAATCTTAAAAGTACCCTTCATCCTGAATTTCTTGCTGATAAGAATTTTTTACCACAATTATCCGAGCTATTGCAATTGCCTGAACTTATCGAACAAGGTGTAAGTTCTTTTTATGAATCAGATGGATGTCTAATTCAAGGAAGAATTATTAATGTCGGTGGAAAAGAAAAATTTATAGTTGGTCAGCACATTACTACTGAACGAGGTATAGTATTCATTCCAGGGCAAACTGTTGCATCTTCTTCAGGAAACGAATTTGTTCCCGGATTTGTCCTAAATGTTGAAAACGAATACAAATTTATTCCTGGACAAATATTCACAGCTGACGGCAAAAACGTATTTGTTGCAGGCATGACAACTCTTACTAACAAAGGTGAAAAATTTGTCCAAGGCCAAGTAATGGCCACTGCTAGCGGAAGGAAATTTTTACCTGGCCAAACTATAATTACAAAAGAAGAACTTCGTTTTATACCTGGCCAAATAACTGCCGATGATAGATTCATTCCAGGGCAGGTAGCCATAACATCTGAAGGACCGGAGTTTATACCAGGACAGTTCGTAAAAAATAACGGAAAATCAGTGTTCATTCCTGGTCAAAATATTTGGACTGAAAAAGGCTGGGAATTCGTACCGGGCAAGTGCATAAATACTGAAGAAGGGAGTAAGTATGTCCCGGGAGTAGAAAGGGAAAACGGATTTATTCCTGGTCAATACATTAATGAAAATGGGCAAAAATGTTTCGTTCCTGGAAAAACTTTAGAAGGCGAAGTATTAAAATTCGTGTGTGGTATGACAGTTGATACAAAACAGGGTCCCAAATTTGTGCAAGGACAAGTTGTACAAGTAAATGGATGTCTGAAGTTTCTTCCGGGACGAACAGAAATAAATGAGGATAAAATTGATTTTACTGCTGCTCGAAATTCTGAAGAAATATTCTATGAAAATTCGCTTAGTTTAGTAGAGACTCACAATCCAGTTTACTCAGAAGGCGTATTTGGTCATATGGTACAGTCTAACCATGGAGTAGAATTTTTTCCTGGGCCAGCTAATGCACTCCCTGCTGGGAAGGTTGTTCCGGGAAAGCTTATTAGAAAAGACGAAATTAAATTTGTCCCTGGACTAATCATTGATGGTAACTTTATTCCTGGGCAAGTTGTAATGACAGATTCTGGAGAAGAATTTATTCCTGGGCAAGTAATTGAGACATCAGAAGGTCCTAAATTTGTTCCTGGTCAAATAATCCAACACAAAGGAGTATCTAAATTTGTACCGGGCCAAACAATTCAGACAACAGATGGACCAAAATTTGTCCCAGGTCAAATAGTTGAAACGAAATCTGGGCCAACATTCATACCAGGACAGGTAATTTACACCGATGAAGGGGGATCAAAATTTGTCCCTGGTGAAGTAGTAGATACTTCAGAAGGACCTAGATTTGTTCCAGGACGTGTAATTGAAGCTGGTGATCATGTTAAATTCGTACCTGGGCAAGTGGTTGAAACATCTGAAGGTTTAAAATTCATAGCCCCAGATCTCACTGGTGAGGAAAACGGAGAACATGAATTCACTGTTCAAGGTTTCGAAATAAACCCCGAAGAGTTGAAGCTTTTGCAACCGAAGAAAGACATTACTTCATTACATACATGGGATATGCCAATAGACTCAAAAATGTTAAGGCAGCTCTCCGAGGCTGGAATGGGTATTGGAGGACAAGTTACTATTGACGTTCCAACTGTGGATGTTAAGAGTGCTCCAGCTATGTCAGCTGCTTACACATTGTCTGAAAAACATAATCTCGATCCGGTTACGACTGTAAAAATTAGTCAAATTATAGTAGCTGTTGTTCAGTTGGGTAAATTAGGAGAAATTCCTGGATCATCTTCTGAGTGCGCCACAATGAATAGAATATTAGAACGAGTGGTACACTGTAAGAATGACGAAGAAGCATACAAACTTATTGCAAATATAATTGAAAAAGAGTTTGCAAACGATATCGTCGAAAATGTGGATCAATTACATTCGTATATTATTTCCAAAGATTCTCCTTTAAAAAGATTAAATAAACTCAGTATTCTCAAAGAAATAATCAATTATCACATTTACGATACATCTGAATTTATAGAAAAGTTAAGTGTCATACTAAGTGAAGAAGAAGGAACAGTCTGTCACGCACTACAGAAATTAGCTGAAACCGCTCCTGAAATTATCCCATTAATCATGGAAAGGCTGACTGAGACTATTGAAGAAATTGATAACGAAAAAGATGTCGTTGAAACTCTTCATAGAACAATCGTTGCTACGGTTCGAGAAACCTCTGAAATGAACATTGTAGACCTATTAAAAGACACAGAAAATTTGAGCTTGAAGACACTCATACTTGAAGCGGTTGGCTTAGCAAAAGCCTTAGATATGCATGAAACAGCCGCTACACTTTTAGGCATACTGTCTAATCCCAAATGCACGAACATATTAGCTGGAGATCGGCTGACTTTGGAAATGTTACGTAGACTGACAGTGATGAGACAGCTTGCATCAAAGCGTCCTGAACTACTTTCCGCGATAAAGAAACTCCAACGAAATCCAATAGAAGCACGCAACGATCCCTCACTCAAACAATTAGTGCGCGAAAGTGGAGCTCTACTTGTCCTTCCAGAACAAGGTATTTCATCGGAACAAGTACCGGCGTCTCTATTTTTCTCCCAGAACTCTTTAGCAATGGAGGACTTTCTTTCTAGAACTAAAAGAATATGTAATATATTAGTTATTATAAAAAATGGAATCCAGGCCATCATTCCTCGTGAAGCTGCACATTCTGTTCTCACAGGAACAGTACCTTATGTTGTTCTTGATGAAAAGGGACTACACTATTTCCAACCAAAACATGTTTTTTCCGCTCTAAAATTACCAAAATTATGTACTCACTGGTTTTCTTCCTACAAAAATGATCTCTTAGAAACTCCTATTAAAAGTGTTTTAGAAACTAAGTAAGAATTATGCGAAGAAAGAAGTGTGCTGGTGAATGTAAGAAATAAGATTAACTCCATATTCCTCTGATAGATTTGCCACTTGTGTTTTTATCATTAGCTTTAACCATACGGTTGTATGTTGAATGTGTAAGAATCGCTTTTGAAAAATAAAATCTATAATTCTATATCTATAAAATAGTACATATTTAAGTATTTCATAGTTTGAAATTTAGTTTACCTCGTATTCTGTTTTAAACTTAGTTTTAATAGATTTAAGATAAATGGCTGTGAGGAAAATTTTCTTTCAAATGAAATATTACTAAGGGTAGTGAGGGACCATCTCAGGCCAAAACCCGTTTCTGAGTGACATCTCGCTAAATTTAACTCCTTCCTTCTTTCTGACATTTGAGTTCATTCAACTGTATGTTTTGTAATTTTACTTTATGCAAAGCTACTTTAAACACGAGAATGACACAAATAGCCTGGCTCCTATTTCTATATTTAAATGGCTTATTTTTTAAATCAAGCACTGAACATCATTTCGGTTCTCTAATTTTTATAATAATATATAAATTGT
>KZ806878.1:814425-840759 GCA_000696205.2 Oncopeltus fasciatus
TAATATAGGTAATAAAAAAAGTTCTGGTTGCCCCCCCAAAAAAAGAAGAAATTTAATCATCAGTAATATATTATTCTTTCAACTAATGTTTAAAACCTAATAATATTGTATAGTGTATATAACACCGATAATTATAACATATAAATGGATATAATATCATGTCACAGAATATATATATATCACTAATATTACGTAACTAATCATAATATAAAATAAAAACAACACAACCTTATAAAAAATACATCTTATATTGCTCAAATGAATGCTATATATAATTTTTAAAACTTAATTTTGAAAATATCTTTCATATCGTACAGATCAATTTCAATTAACTTCTTTCTATTAACATTTTGAAAATTTTTAACATTTCCTTTAATTTCGGCAAAGAATTTTTAATCTATTAAAATTCATTATTTTTAAGTAAACTCCAAATTTCATTTTCGAAGAAGAAAGTAAAATAGTTGTTGGATAACGAAGTACTTATTTGGCGGATTAAATATTCCACTGTATCCCAAACGTTTGAAGAGTTCATAATATTCTTTTTAATCTTTTAAACGTATAGTACACTTAATTAGTCATAGTTTGCATTAATTTAATATGTATGAATATATATAAATAAGTGTGTATTTATGTGTATGCACATAATCGAATAAATCTATGGATTTATATGGCATATACATCTCGGTATATAATTTATATTTAGTTTATAAAGTAAACATGGTTGGAGGTTTGTAGGCCGTCGAGTATTTTGCTGGAGAAATTAGTCAGGGTTTCGGCAAGGATCAGAAAAATAAAATACGCCAAAATTGTTGGGTAATTATTTTATTATTGAGGACGTTTCGACTTAACTTATAAGTCATCATCAGGGCCATAGTGAGGTTCGGGGAGATCTCCGAGGGAGGTTTATAGTCACATCTCAGAGGCAAGATCTAAACAGTTTGCAATCTTAAATGAATCCATGTTATTGATTTATATTACAATTTGTCGAGTTATGATTAATACGATTATATTTTTGTTCATTTTAGATACCATAAATTAAAATATTAAGTATATTGGAAGATAAGGAGTGGAAATGTACAAAAACGTCCTAAAATCCTAATTGTTACTGTTTATATGTCACTCAAAATTTATTTTCTTAGATTTATTTTTTATAAATAATACATTTGGTTAGAATATAGCCAAATACTTGATTAAATTAACAAATAAATTTGCAAACACTCACATACACAACACAAAGATTAATAAAATCTGTCATATATATGCATATGATGATACGAAACCAGCCACTTACATTCAGCTATTGAGAGGAGCATTTTCAGGGAAGCAAGAAATCAGGTGTTCCATCAATGGTTAATAACCCCGACCTGTGATGACGCCCATACAGATACCTGTCACACCAATAATATATTCTAACCCTGTAGTACATATTTCATGAGTAATATACAATTTGAGTATTATTAAACATAAGTTTTTTTTCATTAAACATAAAAATGAGTAAGAATGTAGTGTAAAAAAATACTAATGAATTTCTGTTTATATTACTAATTTGAAATGTATATATATATAGCAAAATAGAAAAGATTGACCAGTCATTGAATTATTTTATTGAAGAAAATTATTTAATTTTTTGACAATATNCTGCGTGAGCCGGGGAAGTAGTTAATATAAAAAACTTAGAGATGTGAGCATTTTAATTAAATGAAATACTGGTACTTAATTATAAAAATTATCGAATATAAAATAATTTTATGAAATCCCAGTAACGACTGAAACACGTCAGATTAAACAGTAGTAAATATTTAAAATACTTAACTTAGTTACAGTGTGTTTTTACAACTGAAATATTGTTTGAGCTCAGACTTACTCACAAAACATTGCTGAAGTGAAAAAAAAATATATTAAGATAAGAGAGGCCCTACTCTTAGATTTACGTATTGTTACTTTTTGTACATCCCACTTATCAAAGCAGGATATTTGAAACTTAAAGTCACTCCTTACATACCAGCTCACATAGAAGTACTAATAAGTGAAACAGGGAGGCAAATAATGCCTTCAAGAAACACTTCAAACCAACCAATAACTTCCAATTAAGTCGATATAATACTGATCAAAAAGATTGTACTGGGAGTTAAGTATCATGTCGCGGAGTATGTATAATGATGCACCAGGATGGTGCATACACAAATGTAACCCTCAAAACCAATTTACATGCTGTAGCGGTTACCGCTTACCTTCACTCTCCCCTCACTAATTGTTCTCTCTACCTTTCTTTCAGAATACCATTTACAATGGAATAAATACAGAACTTTATTTTACGATTGCCATCTCCATTTTTACTCATGGGCGATTTTAATTATCACAGCCATATCTGGAGGAGTGATTCGATGGACCAACGTGGACGAATTATCGAAAATCTTCTCAATCCTAATTCGATAGTTATATTAAAAAATTCTTGCCCAACAAATTTCTGTTCCAGTACTGACAAATTTATTGCAATAGACCTATCTTTATGTAGCCCATCATTATCATCCAGAGTAGTTAGGAAAGCTCTTGCTGATACAAACAATAGTGATCATTTTCCCCTCACAGTTCTCTATAGTCCTCCCCTGCATTCACGACCGTTACCGATGGAAGGTAACTGATGCTAATTTGAATCTTTATCAACAGCTAGAAGACCCATCATCCATAGATATAAGAGAAATTATGTAAATATTGTGTTTAATCAGGTGAAAAACAAAATCAAAACAGCAGCAGAACAGGCAATTTTGAAGACAAAGCCAGTGCCTAGGGAAGTTCTCATAGACTAATGAATGTCAAAAAGTAAGGAAAATGGATTAAAAATTCTTAAAAAAAGTACCAAGATATCCAAATAATAATCTAATCCAGTCAGGGAGTCCAAGTCACCAATAAATCAAATTATTAGAAAAAAATTTCATATATATTTAAACATGTTTATCTCCTTTAAAAAATGCATTACTTAGGCTGTGTTAACTAGGTCATTTGCCAAGAAATATTTCAATTCTCAGGACACAGAGTGTTTAGCTCTGGTCATGGAATAATTAGGGCCTTCACAGATTATAGTCGAACTTTAGTGTTGACACCACAAGCAGCACATACAGGAGGAAAACTACACTCAAAAAAATATCCGTGTGTAAACCTTGTCTGGCCAATTCGAAGGCGGGCCAGTACCACCTCTTCACGTCTGCTGGAGAGCAAAGATGTCAACCACTTGACTGGGTTCTGCTTTATTTCGTGCAATGCTGTTCGGGGGCACTCCATCCAAAACCTCTTCCATCGTTCGTTCTCCTCCCGTATGGGCAAAGATAGTTCTCGATGTGTCAGAGGGATGGACAAATGTCAGGCAGGTCATGGGCCTCATTTGCTGCCCTGTCAGCCTCCACATTTCCTGGAATACCAGAATGACCCGATACCCATACAAATGTAACACATTTTCCCAGCTGATGCAGATCTCTGAGATTGTTTTAGCACCTTCAATGAACTCTGCGAATCGATACATATCACCACATTTCTCTAGGGAGCTGAAATAATGAAGTAGAGAGCCCAACTAATAGCATATCTTAGCCGAGCTGCTATATAAAATGCTGGCAATTTATATTTATGGGTTCAATAATGCCTCCAGCAAATATTAAACGCCTTCCTGATGTCGAAAAAAATGCCCACTATGTACTGCTTATTTGAAAATGCATTCCAAATTTCGGTTTTAATCCTCTCCAATTAGTCAATAGTTGAGCGTCTTCGTCGGGAGCCGCACTGTATATCAATCAGAAAATTAGCCTTTTAAAGGACCCAAGACAAACGACAATTAATCATCCGCTCATAGACCTTCGAAAGACGGCTAGTAAGAGATACAAGACCTATATCTCTTACAGACCGTAGCTGCTGGTAAACCGCTTGTCTCTGTCATTCTTATTGATAAAAAAAACCGTCGCTTCAGACCAAACAGATGGGGAAGATCCATTTTCAAACAAGCGGCATAACAGTAGCTCTGAATAACTTTAATAATAAGTTTTTCAGCATGCTATATGTTAAAAATCAGAACAAGGTTTGGTGTCCTTTCGATCCTTTAGTGTTTCCTCTAGCTTCCACACAATGAAAAGTGCATTATAATGCATAGAGTCATTTGGTGTAAATGCAATCTCTTCGAGCTCAGTCATGCGCTTAACTCGCTCGAACTCAGGAGTAAAATGGGTTGCCTGAGGAGCAAATTGATCGAGAAAAGCCTTAGTAACCAACCCAGGATCATTGGAATGTTTTCCGTCAATCAAAATATAAGGTACTTCAGGCTTAGAGGAGGAAGATTTAATTTTTGCCTATATATTACAGGCAGGGGCAGATGAGGTAATAGTAGATACGTACTCCCTCCAATATTCTCTTTCCCTATTTATCGAGACCCGTCAAGATACAGCTTTCGCTTTTTTGTAAGCTATCAGGTTAGCGTTTCTTGATTCACGTTTGAACTTTTTAAAGGCTCTACGTTTGAGCCGCACAGACATCTTCATTCTTGATTAAATCAAAAGGGCCCTTTGGGTGACTTTGGTTTTCTGGGATGAGAATTTCAGCCGCTCTAATCATTGATTGGGTAAAATTTGCAATATTTTATTATTTATTATATTTAAGAACTTATATAAATTTGTTATTAGAAATACCAAATAGCAAGATTATTACATCTAGCTGCTACAATGTATGGAGAGACTCTTTATAAAAACTTAAATTCCATAATCTTTTCATACCTTTTGTGCAAATTAATGTAGTATGTATTCATATGTTATTATATATGTGATCTGTAGTTTACGTGAATGCCTTAGAATGTATTTGAATATTTTCGAGGCATATATGTTACTTATATATTTAGAAAAATGATTATTTCTAATAAAATATAATATCAGATCAGTATTTTTTTATTTGCCGTTTATATCACATAAATTTATTATTGAATTTCAAATAAATATTATTATATTTCATGATATTTGTTATGAATTTCATATCAAATGCAAAAATAAAAAGTTTACCTCACAACAGTATTTGTTAGAATTATTTATTTTCACAAATTATATTATCAGCTTGAAAATATTAAGAGGTTCTATAACATAGTTAGATTCTTAAATATTAACGTAGGCTGAGAAGTGCGGCAATCAGTTACAAATGAATATCACTACATGCTTTCAGCTAGCGTTTTAAACCAAATTATTTATATCAATATGGAATGAATAGTTGACCGTCAAGTTCTATGAAGATTATTGCAGGGAATTCGGTCATGAAAGTTAAATAATTAAAAACTAATATGTAACCAAAATACTGATACATCCCAGTCACGACAAAGACTCAGTTGAGCGCGGGTCTTTCTCCCCATCACCCTATTTGCCCTGATGAAGGCCTGAAATTCAGACTGAGACGTTGGCTAAAATAAAAACTATTTTAGTTTCAAATAAGTTTTTAATTGTTCAACTAACATGACAGAATTTCCGACAATCCTCTCTTCACAAATAATTTATATTTCAACGCTTGCTAGTACTACTTCGATAAAATGTCTTATAAAAAAAAAATAAAAAAAATCGTCAGATAATCTTATTCACACACTGCACAAATGATAGCCAAGCCCCATAAGCTTATCTTTAATTCGCAATAGGTTTTTGACTAGAATTCATTTACTAGAGTTTAAAAAAAATTAATGTGACGGTTTTTTAAAATCTATTACTTACTACCGTTTAAAACAAATTACATGGGGAGCTAGGGTTGCTCATAGTATTCGTTTGGGTCTCGCATTCCTGGTGCTACGGTTTCAAATCCTGCCCTTGGGCAAGCACTTATCAATAAATACAAATTTTGTCCTGAGCCATGGATGATTAGACTGGCACCCTGTAGATACCACCTCCAACCATGTACCTAAGTGGTTTAACGAGAGGCTAACACTGCATATGAACTAAATATAATTAATCTATTTTAGTTAGCGAAGTTCTAATGCAGGAGAATAAGTAAATAGACAATTCTCCGCAAAGTTTATATTTCAAGCTAAGAGCTTCCTAAACCAATGTCTAATCAAGGAAAGGTCTCATCTTTATGGCTCAGTTACCTTAATTACCACCAAGTGGTCACGTTTAATGCTCGAGAGCTACTCCAGAATGTATACATTTCGAAACATTGGCTGGAAGTACTTATTACATATTTATTTGTGACCTATCTCCACTCTTTTCAATCCCCGTTATTGAGAATCATTATTAGATTATTACATATTCGTTTTTTTCTGGCACCAGAAAGTCTGACTTCCAAAATTGTTGGTTAGAAAGTATTTTGAGAGTGTTTAGGATTGAGATTAAATTTTTGGATTCTTCCGTTTTGTTTCTCCTAGGTTGTTTTTATTCCTCATCAAACCAGGGGACTGGAGGTGGTTTTGGGTTTTCTGAGGTTTTTGGAATTGTTCTGGTAGCTGCATCTATCATAATACTTCTAATTAGATTATTTGCTGTGTTTTCATGTAATAATTTAAGTTGTTTGGTGGAGAGGTATGGCTAATTCCATGTATTTGCTTTGTCGATATTCCAAATTTTTATTGTATTCTATTGACGTTTTTTTATAGGTTTATTACTTTTATTGTAAAATGGCCAATGCCATAGAGGTCTAAAAGTGAATCCCAAGTCATTAAATTCAATAGGGACGAAGAATTGGCAACTATATCGATAGCTGAGAAAGTACCGTAGCTAGGGCTTAAGTAAGTTAGTTCGCCAGTGTTCAAAAGTGTGAGGTTGTTGTAATCCAGTAATTCTTTTATTGTGCGTTCTTTAATGCTGGTAGATATAGATCCCCACAGTGTGTTATGGGCATTCACATCGCCAACAATGAGAATAGTGTAAGGGATTTAATTAAGTAAGTTTCTGTCTTGAGGTAGGTAAATATTGCACTGTGAAAAATTAATTTTGGATTTTGTCCTTTTTTGCTACGGCCTATGAGAATTCCCGGAGCTTGCCGTGATATTGTTTAGTCCGCCTGTCTGGACGGAAATACATTTTACCCTCTTCTGGGTTCTTGCGGTTTACAGATGATATCGTATTATACATGCTATTTTTGTTAATAATTTTCGGGAAAGACTCTGAAAAACCCTAGTTTTAAAAACTTTCATTCAATTGATTTAAAAAAAAAAAAAGATTTCTCTTTCCGTTTACAAGGTGGGACAGGTATGGGAATGAGGGTGGTGGGGAGCTTTAGAATTATGTCAATAAGACTCATTTGTGCACTCCAAATCTTTGTGTTCTTTACAGAAACAGTTTTTACATTCTTTTACTTGGCAATTTAAAGGGGGATGATGTGAATTTTCTCACAGTTAAGTTTCGATAACCTGCTTTAATTTCATTTGGAGGGGATAGTGTAGAAAAAGTCAGGATATAAGTGGATGTGGGTACTCTTTCGTTATCTTTTTTTTTTTGTTACCTGTCTTACGTCTACTACGTTTTGATCTTTTAAATTTTCCGAAATTTCTATTGTGGGGGTAGCCTAATATGTAGATATTAGCTCGTAATGTCGCACACCCCCTTACTACTATTTAATATAGTATGTGGTTCTGCCTTGACGTTAACTTGGTCATAGAAAGTTTTTATTTTTAACAGTTGTTGGGCTTGTGCGTCACTACTCACCTGTTCATAACATCTCATAACTTTTTAATTGACTCTACTTTACCAGCCTGACCTTCTCTTTTAATTAAAATAAATTTGAATGATTGAGGAATGTATTTTAAAATTGGTTCCTCTCTTTGAATTAAACGTTTAGGACTCGTCAAGTAATAGTTTAAAATTATAAATAAATTAACCTTAATTTATTATAATAAGCCATAATATATTATGATTAATAATTAAAATTTAAAAGAAAAGAAGAACAGTGGAGATATTATAAGTCTCTTATCTATCTAATCCGCGGCTGTTCCTACAGGTAGGTCTTCACTCGACAGCGTTTACGATAAGACTGAAAATGCTTTCGAGACATTGATGTTTCAATAGCAAACTTCACCCATAAGACCATAATAAGACCAATCTGGACCTACAGTGCAAATTTTGGGGTGCAACTAAACCTTCCAATATCCAACGAATACAGTCCTTTCAGTCCAAAATTCTCAGATTAATTGCTAACGCTCCATATTATGTGTCCGACTCTACCCTTCATCACGACTTTAATATTCCTTTCGTCCAAGATCTTATCTCCACCCGCTTCAAGCTCTTCCATAGTAAACTCCAATTTCATCCTAATCCATCTCAATCCCCGATGACCTTTTATTTATTTTATTGTGAATTTAATTTTTATTTGTGGTTAAATTAAGGGTAAAATGTTTAAAGTTGCTACATGAGTCAAAATGTGATACACATCGTCTAAGGCCCCTTTGGTGAACAAATTAAAATCAGAATTTTTTCTAAATTCTTTTAGTTTACTTCATAACAATTGTAACTCAAATAGATGAATTGATTTAGAGTGCTATCTGATTTAGAGTGAGGTACTTAAATATAAATGAGTGTGTATTAGAGAACATACCCCTACTAATCAAAAATTGATTGATTAACAACGGTTTTTTTTTCAGTTTAGAAGATATTTTAATCCTCTTAATTTTTAATTAATAAATTCATACACATTCTAAATTATGAAATTATTCTTTCTGCAGATGATAACAAACTATATCGCAATATCTGCTTACCAATGGCGTAAAACTGATTAGAAATTCCTTTCCTCTTTTGCTGAATGGTGCAACAAAATTATTTAAGTAATTATTTAGATAACATAAATAAATTTTAATTTATCCACACATATTATGACTAATGAATATTTGTTGATGATAAAATACTTAAAATAGTAGTTTTAAATAATGAAATTAATTGTGGTATGTACGTAATCCCATGTAAAATTTTCTACAAGAAATGCAAAGGGAGTCTTAAAACAAAATATTGCTACTTTAGCCGGAAATCCAACCCGGATCTCCTACTTGTAAAAAATCTAACATGGGATTACAAACCACAATTAATTTCATTATTTAAAAAATAAATATCGGAAAAAACGAGAGTCTAACAAATAAATAGCTGACAATGTTAGCTCCTTCTAAGGAGTAAAGTGCGGCGAGTTGGAGAGATTATCTAACCTGCCTTGGTGTTGTATAGGTCAGCATACCTGCCCGTAAAGTAGGAGACCCGGGTTCGTTTCCCGGCTGAGTTAGTAAGATTTTTTTCCAGCTCCCTTTGCATTTTTTGTTAAAAGAGTAGTATGAAAGAAACCCCAGTTATTCTCTCTCTCATTCACTGATAATTTACATTATATTATTTAAAAAAAAAAAACCTCTAAAAATCGAAATAAAAAACACTAAAACTTTTTACTGTTTAATCTGGTTTACTTCTAATTTCAATAATGTGCTTTATATTAAATCATAATTTCAAAAGGAAAGTTTTTGACCGTGGAGATTATTAGTAGAGAATTTGTTGGGTTTCGGTCAAGATTGTAATGTATTAAAATCTACGTCCTTATTTTTACAAAAGATGGACTTCAATTCGTGTATTTTAATATTAATATTATAGATTTTGGATAATTTACCTAAAATGCAGAGAATATGCTAGTCAGCTTTGGTTCCCATCCTATGTGACAAAAATGATGTTCTCACACATAATGCCCGAACGTGGGATAAATAAAACCACAAATAAAAATATTTTAAAATAATGCCCGAACCTTTTACTTTAATTATACATAATAAAATAATAAAAATTTTGAACACAAGGCGTAGATAATCCAATACCAATATATATTCAATATTCTAGTGCAATGTTTAGTGATTTCTTAAGGACAACTTACCAGTTTGGTAAATTAAAATTAAAAATTATAATAATGCTGACTCTTGTATTGTCATTCAGATTTCCTCAACAGTAGTAATCCATAGCAGATTAATGTATTTCCAATAATGTATTTTGTGCTAGTAGTGTAGAAAATCAGAATGCAGGTCTTATGCACCTTCTTATTGTAGAAATATTGCTTTAAGCCCTCTCAGGGCTTGGACAGCAAGACTGGACGTCTTGTCTTGAACGTCCTCGAGAGGGTTTGGAGCTCTCGAGGATTACACAGATAAGACTTTCTTTGTATTCTATCTATCCAGGCGTTGAGAAATAATACGTTTCTTTCAATTAAAAGTCTCATTTATATATAGAAATCCATTGTCAAGAGGTAGCTATAGGTAACCCGTTCCATTTCAACAGGTGACTGAATGATTTTCCTTTAGTGAGAATCATTCAGTCTCCTGTTGGATTCTCATAACTGTATTTTCTAAGTAGATTCAGAACTTATTAAAACGATGGTATGAGAGTAGTTTCTTTTAGTTCTCTACTTACCCGTAAATTCATCCTCACTAATAATCAGTTTCCACAGGGAGAATAAAGGTAGCTATTTCGAGTAACTTAAAAATGACCTAGATCCCACCCGATAACAATGCTCATGTTCATAATAGACGAATTATTTTGGAATTTGAAAATATTTAAAAATAATATCAATTATTTTATATTGGTAATACAAAAAGATCGAATCTGGACAAATATTCTGGTATCTTCATGAAATGTGATTCCGTCCACATGTTGGAGCATCCACTCCTATCTAAAAATAAATGCTGATATTTATAGTTCCGAGTATAAGGGCTCCCTGTAATCCGAAGAATTAAAAGAATAGTTTAAGTTTATTTATTTTTAAAAGAGAAAACATTTTATATATGAGAAAATAATAGTTCTTGTATATGAAGAGTATTTTGACCGTAGAGATTATTAGGAGATGTTTTTTTGTTGGGGTTCGGTCAAGGTAAATATAAAAAGTACAAACAAAAGTACAAAAATGTTTATTTTTTAATTATCTTTCGGCTGACATTGTAAGTCATCTTCAGAGCTGTTAAAGATGGTCTGTTTTTCTTGTGAGATTATACTTCAACAGCCCCTCCCCCCCCCAAAAAAAATGGGAGGGGGCACAGTTTTACACGTTAACCCTCGTCAAGATCGGTCCAGCAAAGTCTTGTTTCCCTTTTACTAATTTTATTTTATTATTTCTTAATTTCCTTTTTATATCTTGTTATATTTTTTTTTCCTTATATTTAAACTTGGGAAGAATAGCTCTTTCCAAGTTTGCAATGGAGGTCTCATCTTTTATAATTAATAAGACTATCACTGCGTGAGCCGGGGAAGTAGTTAATATAAAAAACTTAGAGATGTGAGCATTTTAATTAAATGAAATACTGGTACTTAATTATAAAAATTATCGAATATAAAATAATTTTATGAAATCCCAGTAACGACTGAAACACGTCAGATTAAACAGTAGTAAATATTTAAAATACTTAACTTAGTTACAGTGTGTTTTTACAACTGAAATATTGTTTGAGCTCAGACTTACTCACAAAACATTGCTGAAGTGAAAAAAAAATATATTAAGATAAGAGAGGCCCTACTCTTAGATTTACGTATTGTTACTTTTTGTACATCCCACTTATCAAAGCAGGATATTTGAAACTTAAAGTCACTCCTTACATACCAGCTCACATAGAAGTACTAATAAGTGAAACAGGGAGGCAAATAATGCCTTCAAGAAACACTTCAAACCAACCAATAACTTCCAATTAAGTCGATATAATACTGATCAAAAAGATTGTACTGGGAGTTAAGTATCATGTCGCGGAGTATGTATAATGATGCACCAGGATGGTGCATACACAAATGTAACCCTCAAAACCAATTTACATGCTGTAGCGGTTACCGCTTACCTTCACTCTCCCCTCACTAATTGTTCTCTCTACCTTTCTTTCAGAATACCATTTACAATGGAATAAATACAGAACTTTATTTTACGATTGCCATCTCCATTTTTACTCATGGGCGATTTTAATTATCACAGCCATATCTGGAGGAGTGATTCGATGGACCAACGTGGACGAATTATCGAAAATCTTCTCAATCCTAATTCGATAGTTATATTAAAAAATTCTTGCCCAACAAATTTCTGTTCCAGTACTGACAAATTTATTGCAATAGACCTATCTTTATGTAGCCCATCATTATCATCCAGAGTAGTTAGGAAAGCTCTTGCTGATACAAACAATAGTGATCATTTTCCCCTCACAGTTCTCTATAGTCCTCCCCTGCATTCACGACCGTTACCGATGGAAGGTAACTGATGCTAATTTGAATCTTTATCAACAGCTAGAAGACCCATCATCCATAGATATAAGAGAAATTATGTAAATATTGTGTTTAATCAGGTGAAAAACAAAATCAAAACAGCAGCAGAACAGGCAATTTTGAAGACAAAGCCAGTGCCTAGGGAAGTTCTCATAGACTAATGAATGTCAAAAAGTAAGGAAAATGGATTAAAAATTCTTAAAAAAAGTACCAAGATATCCAAATAATAATCTAATCCAGTCAGGGAGTCCAAGTCACCAATAAATCAAATTATTAGAAAAAAATTTCATATATATTTAAACATGTTTATCTCCTTTAAAAAATGCATTACTTAGGCTGTGTTAACTAGGTCATTTGCCAAGAAATATTTCAATTCTCAGGACACAGAGTGTTTAGCTCTGGTCATGGAATAATTAGGGCCTTCACAGATTATAGTCGAACTTTAGTGTTGACACCACAAGCAGCACATACAGGAGGAAAACTACACTCAAAAAAATATCCGTGTGTAAACCTTGTCTGGCCAATTCGAAGGCGGGCCAGTACCACCTCTTCACGTCTGCTGGAGAGCAAAGATGTCAACCACTTGACTGGGTTCTGCTTTATTTCGTGCAATGCTGTTCGGGGGCACTCCATCCAAAACCTCTTCCATCGTTCGTTCTCCTCCCGTATGGGCAAAGATAGTTCTCGATGTGTCAGAGGGATGGACAAATGTCAGGCAGGTCATGGGCCTCATTTGCTGCCCTGTCAGCCTCCACATTTCCTGGAATACCAGAATGACCCGATACCCATACAAATGTAACACATTTTCCCAGCTGATGCAGATCTCTGAGATTGTTTTAGCACCTTCAATGAACTCTGCGAATCGATACATATCACCACATTTCTCTAGGGAGCTGAAATAATGAAGTAGAGAGCCCAACTAATAGCATATCTTAGCCGAGCTGCTATATAAAATGCTGGCAATTTATATTTATGGGTTCAATAATGCCTCCAGCAAATATTAAACGCCTTCCTGATGTCGAAAAAAATGCCCACTATGTACTGCTTATTTGAAAATGCATTCCAAATTTCGGTTTTAATCCTCTCCAATTAGTCAATAGTTGAGCGTCTTCGTCGGGAGCCGCACTGTATATCAATCAGAAAATTAGCCTTTTAAAGGACCCAAGACAAACGACAATTAATCATCCGCTCATAGACCTTCGAAAGACGGCTAGTAAGAGATACAAGACCTATATCTCTTACAGACCGTAGCTGCTGGTAAACCGCTTGTCTCTGTCATTCTTATTGATAAAAAAAACCGTCGCTTCAGACCAAACAGATGGGGAAGATCCATTTTCAAACAAGCGGCATAACAGTAGCTCTGAATAACTTTAATAATAAGTTTTTCAGCATGCTATATGTTAAAAATCAGAACAAGGTTTGGTGTCCTTTCGATCCTTTAGTGTTTCCTCTAGCTTCCACACAATGAAAAGTGCATTATAATGCATAGAGTCATTTGGTGTAAATGCAATCTCTTCGAGCTCAGTCATGCGCTTAACTCGCTCGAACTCAGGAGTAAAATGGGTTGCCTGAGGAGCAAATTGATCGAGAAAAGCCTTAGTAACCAACCCAGGATCATTGGAATGTTTTCCGTCAATCAAAATATAAGGTACTTCAGGCTTAGAGGAGGAAGATTTAATTTTTGCCTATATATTACAGGCAGGGGCAGATGAGGTAATAGTAGATACGTACTCCCTCCAATATTCTCTTTCCCTATTTATCGAGACCCGTCAAGATACAGCTTTCGCTTTTTTGTAAGCTATCAGGTTAGCGTTTCTTGATTCACGTTTGAACTTTTTAAAGGCTCTACGTTTGAGCCGCACAGACATCTTCATTCTTGATTAAATCAAAAGGGCCCTTTGGGTGACTTTGGTTTTCTGGGATGAGAATTTCAGCCGCTCTAATCATTGATTGGGTAAAATTTGCAATATTTTATTATTTATTATTTTATTTTGCTGTTCTCCCGCAGTGTCGCCATTTTGTTCGTGTTCACATCGGTTCAAGCGATCAATCATATGAATCGTATAAGCAAATAACTCTCCCATCTAAACACACGCCGAAGTAAGATACTACTACTACAATTTCTGAAATTCAATCATTAAATTTGTGTATTAATTTAATAGCCATTTTCAGATTTTAAGAGAGATTTTGGGGCTCACTCTTCTCTCTTCATCTTATAGATGATAAGATTTCTTAATTGCCTCTTCAATATGCTTTTTTCGTAAAAATATTAAATAATAATAATTTTGTACAATAAATGCAAGGGAATAGAATAAAAAAATCATACTATCTTAGCCGGGACATGAACCCGGATCTCCTGCTTGTCAGGCTGGTATACTCACCCTTTACACCACCGACTCTAGCAAGTTAATTCATTAAATTCCCCGCACTCTACTAGGAGTTTAAACCCTCGAGAAAGACGAATATATCGTCTTATGCTTGAAGGAGCTAACATTGTCAGCTATTTATTAGACTCTCGTTTTTTGCTTTTATTTCTTTTTATGAATATTGTATTTGCTGTGGTGTTTAATCCCATATTAATTTTATAAAATAAATGCTAGGGAATAGAATAAAAAATCTTACTACCTCGACAGCATACTTCTTATGCAAGTATGTCTAAAAGACAGCATACTTGCCCGGAAAGCAGGAGATCCCGGCTGAGGTAGAAAGATTTCTTTATTCTATTCCCTTGCATTTCTTGTACTAAATATACTTTTGCTACTTATGCTATATGCCAATTTAGTTGTATAACTCGTGAGCCTCTTGATTCTTAAAAAAATTTTTCATTTAATTTAAATTAAATATTTCAATTCGTTCTATTGGAATTATTTTCAGTATTTATCACGAGTATATTACTTTCTAATAAGGGACTAGTGTTCCTCTTTGTACCCACAATTAAATAAATGTCAACTTTGTAAAATGTGATATAAATAATATTTTTATTTTCTTTCAGGCTTATAAAGTTGTACCATTTATATAATGCTCTACTCAGAAAAAATATCCAATAATTATAAAGAAAGTTTATAATGTTCTTAGCAATTAAAAGAAAAATATTTTTCTAACATTTGGTTGCTCTTGGCAACCAACCCAAACATAGTCTTAGATCGTTATAAAAAAATATTTGATTTATGCCCAATTATAACACTTGAGATAATTATTATATAATAGTTATCTGTGATTTCAGGGTACAGGAGAAATATTCACCGTGAGTCATGACATCAGTGATGAAGGCATCACCCTCCATCGTGGTGAGAGGGTTGTCCTGTTGTCTACCAAAGGGCCTTATCCCGATAAGTAAGTATTTAGGTCACTTGACAGCAAAAACCAAGAATAATAAACGTGTATTTTCCGTATTTTTTTTTGTCTATGCAGGCTTTTTTCCTATGCATGCTCTTTCCTCATGGACTCAAAAATATTTGTATTAAGGTGATGAAACCCCATATTCATATATATATAATTTGCTGCCCTGTCAGCCTCCACATTTCCTGAAATACTAGAATGGCCCGGCACCCATACAAATGTAACACATTTGCCCAGTTGATGCATATCTCTGAGATACCAATGAACCCTCAGAATAACCGGGTGGTCCGATTCGATTTGTTTTAGNATATATATAAATTGATAGTTTTCTTGACCCTTAATCTTATCATTTTACACCAAGAAGCACATCATAATAATTTAGATTTAATAAAATATATACAAAACATTTTCTGTGGTGAGACTAGTATTTTTAATAAGTGTGTTCAATATTCGCTTTTTTTTTCCAAAATTCTAAATATTTAGAAATAGTAAAATATAGATCTTGACTATAAACAAATAAGCCTCTTTTAAGGTTATGGACGATATTATAGTATTTCCCAAATACACCAGGCTGTAAAATTCCCTGTGGGGTTAGTCTGACTAATTCTCAAAAAAATTGTAAGTACGAAAGGTACTGGTACTTGGTAACCAAGCGGCAGGGCGGAAACAGAGCAGGAAGGGAAACTCCTGGAGGAAGGGAGACCCTCCAGCTATAGCTTTTGTGCCTGGTTACTTTAGAGGGATGAACTGACTTGAAGGTCTTGCTTCTGAAGGTCTTGCTTCTGTGCCAATCTTCCTGGAGGAAGGGAGGCCCTCCAGCTATAGCTTTTGTGTCTGGTTACTTCAGAGGGATGAACTGACTCGAAGGTCTTGCTTCTTGCTTCTGTGCCAATCTTCCTGGAGGAAGGGAGGCCCTCCCAGCTATAGCTTTTGATCCTAGTTACTTCAGAGGGATGAACTGACTTGAAGGTCTTGCTTCTGAAGGGCGGACATGTGCCAATCTTCCTGGAGGAAGGGAGGCCCTCCAGCTATAGCTTTTGTGTCTGGTTACTTCAGAGGGATGAACTGACTCGAAGGTCTTGCTTCTGAAGTTCTTGCTTCTGTGCCTATCTTCCTGGAGGAAGAGAGGCCCTCCCAGCTATAGCTTTTGAGCCTGGTTACTTCAGAGGGATGAACTGACTTGAAGGTCTTGCTTCTGTGCCAATCTTCCTGGAGGAAGGGAGGCCCTCCCAGCTATAGCATTTGTGTCTGGTTACTTCAGAGGGATGAACTGACTCGAAGGTCTTGCTTCTGAAGTTCTTGCTTCTGTGCCAATCTTCCTGGAGGAAGGGAGGCCCTCCCAGCTATAGCTTTTGAGCCTAGTTACTTCAGAGGGATGAACTGACTTGAAGGTCTTGCTTCTGAAGGGCGGACATGTGCCAATCTTCCTGGAGGAAGTGAGGCCCTCCCAGCTATAGCTTTTGTGCCTGGTTACTTCAGAGGGATGAACTGACTTGAAGGTCTTGCTTCTGAAGGGCGAACATGTGCCAACATCTTCCTGGAGGTATAGCCTAATGCAGTCACGAAGGATTGAGGTCGGCCCACCCCGCCAGACGCACACCTCATACAGATCATTCAAGTTAGTGCCATTGCGTGACTTTTTTAATTTTAACAGATCATTGCCGATCCTGATTGTTAAAAGAAAAAAATATATACTCGACATATTTGACTTATGCACTTACGTCCGTATATACGACATATTTGTTTATGTGTTTATATACACATTATCTAATATGTCTGCCCATAGTCTAGATTCCTCAATTTTTAGCTTCTTTTGGCATACCGATAGATAAGTTATCCAATAGCTTAAACAGGGGAAGGAGGGTAATTAAAATAAATTATGATTGATATTTTGAAATGTAAATAGAAGGTTGTGTAATGAAATTTGGAAAATCGTTATTAAATAGAAAAATAAAGGCTGATATCTTTGAAGAATAAAATTTGGCAAATAGAAATAGGGGTAGCGGGATTAATATTTAATTTAGAGCAATGCAAGCGTGCAATCAATACAGATTTGTGTAATGGTAAAACAATTTTATAAATGACATATCAAAATTGAACAATGTGGAGTTTACCTGAACAATAAATTTTAATTAGAATTAGAAGCTACAATGAATTTACATGTTTTTTCCATGTTGTTTTTAAATGTATAAAGGCTTAGTTCGATAATAACAAAATCAGACCCGAAGAGCGGTTAACTAAAACCTTCTGTTATATTAGGCATCCTTTGTGAAATTATCAGAATCAAACTCAAATAACAAATTTAAATAAATAACAAAAGATTTGAATTGCTACTTCTCGGAATGAAGAAAGAATGAAATGAAAAAAAAAATTTATCAATTCCCTTAAATAACAAATAGGTCACAGCAGACAGTATAGCTGATTCTGGCCTAGTTGCAACAAAAAAACAATAGGCTAAAATATAATATATTTTTAACAGAACCATGAGAATATTTACAACTCATTTAACAAATATGTGAAAACTAAGAATACAATAATAAAAAAATAGATGCACAAAAATAAAATGAGTATTACACAAGAAAAAACAATGAAACTCAAAACTAATAAAATAACAATTAATCATGATACAAATAAAAAATAAACTAGATGCAGTTAACAGTTCCTGATACCCAATTGTACAGAGAGAAGATGTTGAAACAGCTGGGATTTGAAGGATACGAGCGAGGTAGAGCGAAGAATATTTAGAGGGATCGAGTTCCAGAGCCTGCAAAATCTGATGAGGTAGGAGCAACTAAATGCAACAAATTTGTAAGGAGGAGGATCAAGTTCGGAAAGTCGAGAACGGGTGGGACGGGAAAGTACGGAGGTTAAATAAACTGAATCTTTTATAACCTCGTACAATCAATAAACTGGCGTTAAGGAAACTTAAAACTTTAAGTTTAAATTACTTTATCGTCAATGAGATGTACCGTGAATGTTAATCCAAGGATGGCGAAGCGTATCGTGGGCAGCGATTTATATATTTTCTGAATATATGTCATCAAATACAAATCATCAAATTTTAAGAGAGGATTACAATTTTCGTTCTCTAGATCAAATATAATTGCTTATTTGTAAGAAATTATAATTAATGGATGCTACAATATGCGTACGAACTTACAGATCAACATACATATTACTATCAAATAATGTTATATATTATTATTGATATTCCTGTCAAATATTTAATGCTTTCATTTATTAGCTATTGAAATGTAGTTTCATCTGTTGTATTTACTCAATATAAATTTTTAAATTCTATATGAAACTAATTTTCTATTACTTTTAACATTTAAATTATTGTGTTGATTTGACGAGCTTTTGTCTGCTTCTTACTTTTTAAACTTACTAATGCTAAAAAAATGTATTTACTTTATTTATTATTACTTGGTGCAGCAATCTTTTCGTTTTCATCGCTTTTCTTCAGTGAAGCTTCTGTTTTTTCAAATTTCCTCATTCTGGATAGTTGTTTTTATGCTAATGAAATCTTAACAGTTGAAAAAAAAAGGAAAAAAAAAAAGACAACGAAATTAACATCTTCGTTCAACGCTTGTGTGCTCGCTAACACTTGAAATTAGAATTATGTGTCTAAGTTACGTTGAATTTTCAGACGAATACGAATAGATTTAGAAGATGACGATCTAGTTGTGGATTTCGATCTGGAAGCTGAAAGACGACTCGATAACAGCTTGGCAAAACACAAGATGGCTATACGACCAAAAAGAAAATATGAAAAAAGCAATCAAAAGAACAGGTAGGAGGTTAATTTAAGAAATATTCGAAACTTTTTACAGTCCATGTGCTATTAAAAGTGAATGAACTGTAGCGAGAAATTGTCAAGAGAAGTCAAGTTTTGGTTACCATCTATGTTTAAAAATTTTAATATATTAGCATCCTATTTTGTCTTTATTCCTAACAATAATTAATTGTACATGCTTGAGTAACGGCTGAGATCGAGCTGGTAGAACAATGACAATATTTTAGTTTACAAATCCACTGTATCTTATTTCATCTCATTGTAAAATCAGAATGGTACATTTATAGTCTAACTTAAGATATTATTGGGTTTTAGAAATGCAAATTAAACAGTAGTTTATTATTTTCTTATAATAATACATTAGCTTATTATTTGCAAATGGAGAGTTTATGACCCTTGAAATTATTAGTGGAGAATTTTTTGGGGTTCGATAGAGGTTGAACACAATAATATTTTTTAAAAGTGTATTTTTTTTAAGTCAGATGGGTGTCCGTCGTGGATGACGTGTTTTGTGTGGGCAATTTTTATTTGTTTATGACATTTTTTGTTGTTGTTCATTCTACGGGAAATAGGGTTTTGGGTTTGGCTAATGTATAAACCATGGCAATCAGGTGTGGAACAAAGAATTTTGTAGACGACATTGGTTCTGTTAGGAGGGGGATGGGGTCTTTAAGGATGGTGTAAATGGATTTTAGTTTGATGTTAGTTTTTTTCCACTGAATTGGCAAGCTTATGAATAGGGAACGTTTTTCTGAGAGATTTCATATTTTTAAAATTTGGGAATGCAAGAAAGGGAACGGAAAGTAAAGAAATTATTTTGAAAGGGAGCTTGGTTTGAAAGTGGAAATGTATAATTCCTTAAAACGTTGTTTTAGAAAAAAATGGAGAGAAGAATGTCTGTCACTCGTTTGATATTTTGAATGTCTTATCAGAGTCTGTGAGTGATCTGTAGATGAGATTTTCGGCTACGTTTATTTTTTGATGATAGGGGTGAGATTAGTTAAAATGGAGGAAACGATGAGTAATAATTCTTTGTTTACTAGTCAGTGGAGATAGACCCATTGGTGTGGGGATGATAAAGGTATCAAGGGAGTTGATAGCCAAATTCAATTTCTATGGTGGATTTTAGGCGGGAGAGATAGTAGTTGAAAGCAGTTGTGATTTGGAGGATTCTATGGATTAAGAACGAGGAACAAGTCATCAAAATCTTTCCTGAGGAACGAAATGTCGTTTCCGAGATGTTCCTGACTCCACCTGGTCTAAAAGGTCATTGAGGGTTATATTTCTGGCCAATCTAATGGACCATTTATTAGGTCTGGGGATACCGGAAAGAAGGATAGGGCTGTGATCGAAAGAAAAATCCTTTAAAGTTGCTCTGGTATGATGGAAGAGAATAAGATTTTTACATATGAAGAAACCCAGGATATCGGGAAGGCGATTTACATCAGTTTTCCAGTAGGTCAGAGAGTACAGACTTAAAGTGGAAAGACTGCGAGAGAAAACAGCATCATATAGAGCACGGGTACTATAGTTCGTCGTCCTCGACTCCCACTGCAAGTGTTACACATTTTAGTCTTCACCGGAGAGGAATTAATGTTAAAAGAGCTGATTTGTGGTGATGGATTTGTTAGTTGGATAGTACGCAGAAAGGACAATTGGAGATATGGAGCTTACCACCGTAAGTTCCTCCGTCAGGGTGATCAGTTATGTATTGTATCCTGGTATCTTGAATTTATTATTCTTTGTTATTCGTGTTTCAGTAAGTCAAAGAACGTGTATATATTGGTCTCCTAGAATCAGTTTTTGTTCAATTGTATGTGTTTAAAAGCCGTTAGCAATTCAAAGGAGGATAGAAAAGGAACTCGGAGAAGAGGGATTTATTTTAAGGTAGGCGAAGAAGGTATAGGTGTATATTACTTCTGTAGTCAGGAGGTTTATGAGAGAAATAAAGAGGGCTTGGAATTCGGATAAAAAGAACTGGACCATAGAATGAAGTTCATTAAATGCTAGTGCTGGAGGAAGAACATGAGAGATGGTAGGTCGCTTCCTTATGGTTGGCTGACATAGTGTAAGAGATTCATCTAGTTTTGGCTGCTCTTTTGTTGACTGATTCAAAGAAAAAGATCTTCCCGATTAACAATTTCTGTTAGGCGTGCTGGAGGTCTTTAAGCTGAAGGCACTGCGCTTTGTGTAAGGGTTGGCTAAGTCCGCTGCTCCTAGTCTTTATAGACCTTACAACCTTCATAAATGGCTGGGTGATTTTTATGGTATAAGGAAAAAATTTCAGGAGTGTTGCGGAACTTCTGTTAGTCCACTGTGAGGTGTGCACCTCCACACTTGGCACCGAGCTCCATACTCACAATAACTCTTTGTGTACTGTTGACTTTTATGGCATTGAACAGTGTCTCTGCGAGGATGAGGCTTCTCTACCCGTTTATTTGAATGGCAGAGTGATGAGATATTATATACCTCTTCCACATTTCTTGTGGGCTCAAGATTAATGAAGGCACTGTCCAAGTAATAAGACATGTGCATACTTACCAGGCTTGTTTAAAATAAAGTTGATGGACGTTTCTGACCTGAAAGCCAAGATCAGTAAGCTTCTCTTTGATGTCGTAAGGAGAGTAGTACTGCGGAGGACAACTCTGACTCACGTTCTTTCTTGAGCTGGTATGTATGGTGTTGCGCATTTGTCTCCTTCAGGTAACTAATATCTATCTAGATATATCTTTAAAGGTTTCAGGGTTGTCTGGCATGATTTTAGGGTCGGCGAGTGGGTTTCACATCAAGCGGAAATTTTGAATTTTTCTAATAATGATAGAGGGGTGGTTGGGGTTTACGTAGTTGGATGGTTTCAGCATCCATCTCGTTTCCTGTAATATTTTGAAGAAGCTAAGACAGGTTCTGAGTCGTGAACCGAGGTGTGGTTTCATTTTCTTCTTAATTTGTTTGTTTGGTGATAATGGATGGTGGCATAGAATTTACTTCTTGTGGGGTGGGGGCGTGCTGGAAACTGATTTTGTGTCCATTTGAGTGCTACTGGCGAAATCACGCCTTTTATCCTTGGGAGGAGTCATGGGTGCTACTCTGCGTTTACCTTTCTTGCCTCCACTGGCTATAATTAGTGATAGTATGGCATAGTATTAATTATATACAGAGGGAAACAAAAATAAAAATAAAATAATAAAAATATTAGCGGGCTAGACTCCCCCCCCCCCCCTGTCCGTACTTTTCTCTGTTTAGCCAAGGACTTGATATAACATTTCTTCAACTTCCTCTGATTGTAATCGCACTACTAACTCCTTAAAGTACATTTTGGTTTGCAAACATGTTTACAAACATATTAAGTAATTGTTGCTCTGTAGTACTTGTGGCCTTTGCCAAGTTTATTAGATAATTGTTCTCCAAAACACTGATATTATAACGAAAAATGAAGAGCACATAAACAGGCTGCGTACACAATGACTGACTAGCACCTACTGTATAAAGATTTTTTTTCCTTTTCTTTTTTATCACATTCTGCAAAATAAAATGCATTTTGTAATTTGCTATCAATGTTCGATTGGCTGTGAATTACAATAACATACGGGTGAGGATGGCCATTGTGCTGAAACTCCAAGGAGATATTACTCCAAGATAATAATATTGTCTTACTTGCTACCTATCCGATAGATACGTCCACTAGAGACAGGAGTATCCTGAGCTCTAGCACGTACAAGCAGGAGTTCCGCAGGAAAGTGATCTTGTCCTATTCTTTATATCTTTTGACAGCCAAAATTCCAAACCCTTCGCAGCATCCTATACTGACGACAGAGCCATCCAATCTTTTCACTCTTTAATTTTAATGAGAACGAATCGGTTAATGTAATATTTACACTCACGAAGAGGCCAATATTCGCCAGTGCTTTTAAGTAACATCCTACTCCCCTCCCCACCAGTAGTTCGCTACCTCGGATTCTATCTCAACTCAAAACTAACAAGAAAGACACACTAAGATTAAAATACATGAACCTAAAGTTTTGAACACACCAACCTACTCCTTAATCATCATAATTCTAAGTTGTCAATAGAATACAAATTAACAATATGCAACTAATTAAACCTCAACTTAAACTTAAATTTGGGCCTACGGCATCGAACTGTTGGGCTCAACAAGGCCATAAAACATCAAGCACATCCAGAAATTTCGGTCCTTCCACGATCCTAAAACCATCTACACTGACCTTCATATACCGTTTGTGTCGGTGAAGCTCATCACTTCAAGGTTTTCCGAATTACATGCCAACCATCGAGGTTTTCCCAATCCTTAAGTGATCTCCTTGGCCTCTTACTATGGTCATGTACTCCTTCCGATAAGCCTGAAGATGAGGGGGCCTTACTATAGTGAGCCAGTTTATATCATAAGGGAGTGAATGCATTGGCATCCTCATTCTGTTCTCTTGATTCTTTGCCTTGTTTCCTCTTGCTCTTCGGATCAGGAGAAGACAAGTACTTAAAAGTCTATCCGGGGTAACCTGGGCTCCATTTTGAGGTACTACCCGGGAAAGAGGGGCAAGAAAAACATGTAGTTGATCAGCAAATTACGCTTGTATATATTACTGCACAGGAAATAATTACCAATAAAGAGTTGTCAATAGAATATTTCGCCCTTTTGACATCACCAAACATTATTATTATTATTAATTCTAACTACTGCTGCTTATTTACTCATCCATGTAACATTATAATAAATACACTGGGGAACACATTTTTTGTTGAGTTAGATCTGACACTGTTTTTTCGCAAATTCTTGGCGTCTGAATCTGAGAATAATCTCAGATTTTGTCTATCACGTCACTTTTTAAACTACAGGATATCCTCAAAAATCATGAATTTAAAAGAACATAAAGTAAAAACGTACCAAATATACAGTTTACAAAACATTTAATGTATGTTAAATCGAGTTCATACATATAAAAATTTTTTTAATGAACAGTACTTAAAAATTAAGATAAAAACTTGCGTTTGTAGTTTTCTCTGGAGTGTTTAGTTCGTGTACACCCGCGCTTGATGCTCAACAATAATCAGCAGTACGTCCCATCTACCTTGATACCTTGCTTCCATGACCCTCAAATCTTGATGGAAACGCTCACCCTGCTTATCATTCACCAAGAATGTCCGGGAAATTAGCAAAAATGAAAGTGTGTAAAAAATGAAATTGAATGCTCATGTTGCAACCTAGCTTTTGGAAGCTTTCCAAGACTTGCTGGACAATTTCGGAGTAATTTAATGCTCGTGTATTTCCAAGAAAGTCTTTAACAATGTTTTTCAATGCCAACCAAACATTATTTTCAATTTCTGATATTGTTACCTCAAAATGTTCGTCTGCAAGAAACTGTAGTAAAGTGGCAAATATACAATTTAAGTTATTTACTGTCGTTCCGGATAACCCATTAGGTAAACTTGCTTAGATAAACTTGCAAGTCCGCATTGGTCTGGAGTATTCGGATCTCTACCCCGTTGAAGCGGGAGTTCCACAGGGTAGTGTCCTTGGTCCTGTTCTTTATTCCCTTTTCAATGCCGACATCCCAACACATCCTGACACACTCCTCGCGTCCTATGCAGATGACACGGCCATACTCTTCTGCAACCCTGATCCTTACACTGCCTCAAATAACCTTCAATCCCACCTTAACTCCATTTTTCAGTGGTCAAAACGCTGGCAAATACTCCTGAATGAGAATAAATCAGTCAATGTCACCTTCACACTTCGCAGAAGTCAAGGTCCGCCAGTCCTCCTTAATAACGTTCATATTCCCTCCTTTTCGACAGTCCGCTACCTGGGGTTCTACCTAGACAATAAACTAACCTGAAAGACTCACTTACAGACAAAGAGACAAGAACTAAACAGACGCTTTGGACAGCTCTACAGATTGCTGAACCAGAGGTCCAGATTAACAATAGAAAACAAAATAACTCTTTACAAAACATTTATTAGATCTATCTGGACATATGGTATTGAATTGTGGAGCACAGTGAAGCCATCAAACATTAGATGTATCCAGGGGTTCCAGTCCAAAGCCCTTCGCACAATCCTCAACACTCCTCCCTACGTATCCAATAAAACCATTCATTCTGACCTGCAAGTAACTTTTGATTCCGAGTTCATCCCCTCCAGGATTGATAAGTTCTACACAAACCTCCAAGGACAACCAAATCCTCTAGTCCTAGTCTAGTTCATCCCGACCACCCTCCCCGACGCCTCCAGAGGAGGTGGCCAAGAGACCTACTCCAGCCAGTTTAGTTAAAATATCAAGGGAGTGAATGCACTGGCATTTTTCTCCCCCTCTCACTCCATCCTTGACTGCCTGCTTAGTTTCCTTCTTATCCTAGGATAAGGAGAAGATGGGTGCCAGATAGTCTATCGCGGGATAACTTGGGCTCCTCTCTGAAGACGGTTTACGTCCCGGGATAGACGAGCAAGGACAATAATGTACCCCATCAAAAATTATAGTGTATGAAATATGTGCAGAATAATTTTTTTTTAATAAAGAGTTATACGTATAAAAAAAATTATATACGCATAAATATGCATACATATACACTATTTTACTCACATAAATTCATGCATTTATCCATATATATGTGTGTCATTACAGAGAGAAAAAATCCCACTCACAGATGTAAGCAGACAGTACTTTACGTCAACTGGTCAAAGACCATTGTATCTATACAATTTCTTTCATGGTGTAATATTTACCAAATCTGCTTCATCTCAATTTTTCATTGTCTTTTACACAGGTGGAACGTACAGTCATTGGATGACGCCTCGAAGACAGGGTGGGTACCTATTGTAGTACTCCAACCTGAAGAAGAATCCATCGAAACACTTCCTCCACAGGAAATGATTTTTCGAAAGGAGTAAGCATATCAAAAATTAGTTTTATATTTATATCACAGATGTATGTTCATTGACTGAAGTAAATTGTGAAGATTATTAAAATAGACTTAAAACCATGATATATATATATATAT
>KZ806878.1:841146-855651 GCA_000696205.2 Oncopeltus fasciatus
CCTATGTCCTTCCCACTCAAGGCAGTAACATCTTCCGAGGTGAAGTACATAATCTCTCATCTGCCTAAGGGCAAATCACCCGGATATGATTTAATCACCCGCCAAATTCTCCGAAATCTTCCCAAAAAGGCAATTGTATTCTTGACCTACATTTATAATTGCATATTCAGAACTACCCACTTCCTTCTCCTCTGGAAATATTCTGATATAATACTATTTCCCAGTCCTGGAAAATCACCACACAACCTCTCATCCTTCCTACACTTTTATATTTCATAATATAATTAAAATTATATTTTATATTTCTCTCTGAAAACTATGTTTTCTGTTTTTTATTTATGAAAAAGTAATCTTGTCATTTTTTCATTTAAATCTTATTTCGCAATAAAAAATGTTTATTATTCCTTGTCTTTGAATTTTTATGACCAAATAAAATTTAAATGAAGGAATGCCAAAGTAACTTTTTCCTCAATAAATAGGAAAATATAGTTAATGTTTATACTTATATATTATAGGGCCATTATTTCTGAGCTGGTGGAGACAGAAGAAGAATTTTGCCGAGATCTCATGAAGGTGGTTGACAGATACTTAAAACCACTTGATGGACCTCGTGTACCGAGATACGTTAGTGACCAAAAAGACAACATTTTTGGGAACTTCAGAGAAATCGCTATTTTTCATAACACGTAAGAATGTTCATTATACTATATTTGTACAGAATTATAATTTTTCTTCATATTATGTCTCTGCAAACCAGGTAAATATTCGATCTTAATTTATATATTTAGTTATTTGTACGCTCTGTTTACACTGATGTCAACTCCAAGTCAAATTAGGTTTTTCATATTGTATTACTTCTAGCCTTGCAGCTAGGCAACATATCGCATTTATTTAGTGTAGGAGGTAAATTACTTTGTTGAAATAATTATTTTTAATAATTAAAATCTTTAACAAGATTTTACATAATTAGGTAAATTATTTAAATTTCTATACAAGCTCTCTCACTTAATTATACTTAATGACAATTTTTGGTTAATTTAAATGTTAAAAATACCCTTGTGCTCTTTCAAGATTTCTTGTAGTAGAATTTTTTTAAACTTTTCAAAACAAAATTTGTAAGATTTTGATGAAACTGCTACAAATTACTATTTTCATATACTAAAGAGTACAAGACAGCATATAAATATTTTTTTAAATAAATTTTCCTTTCAACATACAGAATATATATTTAAGTTGATTTTCTTGATAAACTTTTTTACTTAAAATAAGATGATATAAGTGTCAATCTATAGATACTCTGATGAATATAAAATGACCACAATTTTCTTTTTACCCTAGCCATTTTATAGTAACGCACTTTTTTTCTTTTTTTAAACAAAATTGTGAGGAAAAACCCGGGCCTTCTTTACCAAAATGCTTTTAGGTAGGCTCTGTGTTTCGTAAAACAAATGCAAATGTCTTGGCGAATCTCAGTATGGCTTCTGAAAAGAACTCCTGTACAAAAAATATGGTTCACCATTAAAAATTCTATGCCAGATCAAACTGAAATACAAGAAACTTGACTTATATGTATTATTTGCAGACTAAAGAAAAGCTGTAAACCATCAAAGATACCTTATTGTTGGCTAAACTTCATAAGTGGATAATTAATTTGAATTCTATAGAGCCAATTTTACGAGACTGCAGTCCAGCTTTTAGCAAATCTAAAAATTGCTGGCTACCAAACGTATAGGACAGACCATCCTGACGGACGAGCTCATCCACTCCCAATGAGTGGAACTGCACCCTTATCAAAAAATCGTATACCCATCATATTTTACCCTCCACTTCCACAGAGTCCCTTCAATCAACATCAGTGTCTATTTCCACACCCTCCCATCCTATCACACTTTCAGCAGTGTATTGCCCTCCAAATAAATCAATCACTAAACCAGAATTTTCCACTTTCCTCAAAGACCTCAGTCCCCGTTTCCTTGCCGGTGGAGACTATAATGCGAAACACTTGCAATGGGGATCGAGAACGACCAACTCCCGTGACCGTGTTCTGTGTAATGCGATTTCATCCCAAAACCTTAGCACTTATAGTCCTTCCTCTCCCACTTATTGGCCCTCTGACGTGAACCGCCTTCCTGATATCCAAGACGTCTTCACTTGCAAAAATCTTTCTCCTCTTCATCATTCTGCTTCGAACTTAAACGAGCTCTCCTCTGACCACAACCCAGTTCTCCTAACGTTATCCCTGACTCCTACTCCAAAACAATTACCCACCTCCCTCATTAATGGTGGGAGGGGGGTAATTGCTTAGAACTCTCATAGAAGAGTCACTTGACCTTGGAATTTCTCTGAGAACCCCAGATGATTTAGATGAAGCTGTACAGTCCTTTACTACAAATGTTCAGCAATGCATGTATATGGCTAATCTCAAACCGAAATTTACCAAATACTCTTCAGAGCCCCAAAAACCAATCCCAGATTCGCTTAAAAAGCTCATCATAGCGAAACGCCGCTCAAGAGCATTGTTCCAAAAATACAGACACCCCTCTCTGAGGCCTTTAATGCCTATCTGTCTACCCTCTCAGCAGGAGACAAATCCCTTTGGAGTGCTACTAACAGAATCCTTAAGAACCATGAAGCTTCTACTCCCTTGCGTCGAGGAGATGGTTCCTGGGCCTCTTCTGACAAAGACAAGGCCGAAATGTTTGCCCAGCACCTCAAGCAAACATTTACTCCTCATTCAGATCCCTTAGACCTGTCCAATGCCGCGGAGACTGAAGAGTCTCTGAGCATACCATTACCTATGTCCATGCCATTCAAGGCAGTAACATCTTCCGAGGTGGAGTACATAATCTCTCATCTGCCTAAGGGCAAATCACCCGGATATGATTTAATCACCCGCCAAATTCTCCGAAATCTTCCCAAAAAGGCAATTGTATTCTTGACCTACATTTATAATTGCATATTCAGAACTACCCACTTCCTTCTCCTCTGGAAATATTCTGATATAATACTATTTCCCAGTCCTGGAAAATCACCACACAACCTCTCATCCTTCCTACACTTTCAAAGGTTTTCGAAAAAATACTGTTAAAACGAATGATGCCTTCCATAGAACCCATATTTCTGTATGTATCACTGGCCTTTTATTGTGCACTTGACATTGTAGCAAATTCCAAACTTTCATTGGTCCGATTTTGCTCTTTAACGCAGCAGTTACATACCGAATTTCATTTAGAAAACTGAAACTTGTGTACTGTAGGCATTAAAAATACACAACACGTACACGTACAAACTTAAGTGACTTTTATTTTTGGTGTCTTGTACGAAGAATCAGAGAAAATATTGAAATAAACTTGAATAAGATTGTTGTGTTAACCTCAGTAGCTACATTCCTATAATAAAACAAGTGTTTTATTTTCATTAGAACAAGATTTCCTTACAACAAAGCGCAGAAAATACATTAAAATTATTCCCAAACACATTCGGGGCATTGTCCCCTCACTGCCACTCAAGGTAGTCTCTACGGAAGTGCAAATGTCCTTTAATGAAATTCAGGACTATTTCTGAATACAAGCGTTTCTGAAAAATCTCTAGATAGCAAGTATGAAGGCTTATTTTGTTCAGCGGAACCGAATTGTTGCTTATCTCAGACTGTATTTATATAGAAGGTATATCTTTGACTCAATTTACTAACTCAACATTTAGAAAATTATCTACTTAACAAAAATAACCAAAATGTTGATCGCCTAACAAACTCATATCTATCTATCAAGAAAATTATTGATACCAATGGATGATATACCAACTGGTGGGTAATTTGGAAATATGGCAGCTCTTGTAATAAATTACCTTGATTACTAGGAAGTACATAACACTTAAAGACCAGACCCCACCCACTTCTTATTCAAGTAATACTACTGCCAATGCGTGTGTCTGTGGGCAAATAAACAATAATATGGGGCGTACCTCAAGGTTCCTTGCTGGGAACGGGACTATATAAGCTGTCAGGTCACTGAGTCCNGAGAGAGAGAGAGAGAGAGAGAGATAGAGAGAGAGAGAGAGAGAGAGAGAGAGAGAGAAAGAGAGAGAGAGTTAATCTTTTTAATTGCATTTTTCAGGGTCCTCCTAGAAGGAATAAAGTACTATGCTAAAGAACCAAAAGGTCTTGGAAGAGCATTTTTGAGAATGGTAAGAGCACTTAGTATAATAATTAAATGTAAATTAAGCCAGTTATGTTAAGTGGTTATTGACACAGGAGAACTACCACAAAAACTTGGCATTACGTACAGGAAAGCCCCCACCCTACAAGATATATTACACAAAAAAGCTGTCTTCCAAAACCCTCACAAATTCACCAAAACAAGGTACTTGGCCTTCTAAAAAATTCAGATTCTTATCCTGTCCAATTATATAACTGGCAATACGTTCTGCAGTGTCAACACCCACTTAAAATATAAGATCCAATCCTCATCAACATGCAAATCCGAAAACGGTGTATACCTGCATCAATGCAAATTTTGCTTTTTACGTAGGAAAATGTACTACGCCCCTTAATTTCAGAATTAATAACCGAACATCCTGTTGAGAACCACAGTCCACTTTTCCCATAGCAAGGCGTGCTCAGAGTCATTTAGTAAATACTATATATATATGCATTCTGGCATGCCTTTCACCCCTAATTCATGTAAAGTAGTCGGTAAAGTCTCTCGGCAATCTAATGTCGAGAATTTTTTTTTTTGTAATCTTTTCTTTACAGAGAGAGTGTTGAAAGAGAGCGAGAGAGAGTGTGAGGGGGATATAAAACTGTACGACCCGTCTTGCTTTCTTTCCATTAATTTTGAAATTTTCCTACATAATTTTCTTTCCCAAACCTAATGAACTACCGAAAGATTCCTCTATATATTCTTCTATTAACCTACTCCCTATATCCTATCGAAAATATTCGAAATAATCTTTAAAATACGAATGTTCCAGATCATACATTTCAGCGAACTTATCCCCGATAATCAGTTTGTATTCCGCCCACATCAATCTACATCCTAGCAAGGGTTTCCTGTTTTAGATCACATCTCATTAACCCTTGAGAAAAAAGGTGTTTTTTATAGGTCCATTTCACCTATGTATCGATACATTATGTATCACTTGCCTTTGATCGTGTGTGAAACAAGGGGTTAAAAACAAGTTTTATGCAATCTGAAGCGTATTTCCAATACTCTTTATCTAATTATCCTCTACTATTTATCAAAACATTTCTCCGGGTCCTACTTTTTAAGTGGGAGTTCCTCAGGGCAGTGTGCTCGGACCCATTCTCTATATACCATATACTTCCAACTTGCAGTAGATATACTCTCTGCAACCTTTGCCGATGATACGTCTATTATGGCGTCCAATCCTGTTCTCCCAGTTACCATTAATTTCCTTTAAGAACACCAAAATCACTTAACCACTAGGTGTAAGGAGTGACGAACAAAAATAAATGCAATTAAGTGTGTTTACATCACATTCACTCTCCTCACCAAGCCTCCGCTTAATTTAACCTTCGTCGATACTCCTATCCCCCAATCCAACTCCGGAAAATACTTGTTCTAAATTCCTCTCAGATGGTCTGTGAAGGTCTTGCCGAGTACAATGATATCGTCTAGACACACAAGAGGGATTTCTCATGATAATCCCCTCAAGATATTCTTCATTAGCCTTTCAAACGTCGCAAGAGCATTACATAGAATTGCTAGAGTCCTGAGACAATGAAAATGATGTCTAGTTCTGGGGCAAGGCCCTCCTGATAATTCCCACTTCTGAGGTCTATAGTTGATAACTATAGGCAACTCTCAAGTGTGTCCGATCCTGAAAGGGTATGGCAAAGTGTATCCTTCTTGGTAAAGTTGTTTAAAAGGCGATAGATAACGCAGAACTGGGTAGAACCACCTTCCTTCTTCCCTTCTTACTACTGGCTCGATGACACCATTAGCCTCTATCTCTTTTAAAATAAATTTTATATCTTATTTTTTGAAATTTATAATATCTTATTTTCAGGGGAAATAGAATTCTCTAACAACCTATTTTCCAAAACAGAAAACTCATTCTCGAAAGCATTAGTATTCTCTTAAGCAGGAGACAATTTATTTTCTAAAACAGTACTATTTTCAATAATTATTTTTCCTAAAACATTACATTTTTCTGAAAACTTTCTAAAACAGTAAATTGTTTTTCTAAAACATTAAAATTTTCGGAAAACCTATTTTTTTAAACAGAAAATTTATACTCTAAAACATTGTAAGTTTCAGAGAACTTATTTTTAAAACAGTACGTAACTTACATTTAAGAACATAAGATCGAGACGTTAGTCCCATTTCTGACATCAAATTGTTACGGGCTACAGAGCAGAAATCTGGGGTGCCGCCAAGCCTTCAGACATCCAAAAAATCTAGTATTTTCAATCCAAAACCCTTAAAATAATTTCTAATGTCCCTATTACGTATGAAGATTTCTTCCCTTCAGCATGATTTTAATATCCCTTTCGTTCGAGGCCGAATTTCCTCCCGCTTCGCCCTTTTCCACAGTTAACTGCCATACCATTCCAATACATTTGTACAGACCCTGTTCTCCAACTCCAATTGCTAGAAACCTCCGTCACCTCTCTTCAAGCGATTTTCGTATAATGTTATTTTTTTTTTTGTTTAATTTGTTCTTCATTGTAATAAAATTACAAACGAAGACAAATAAATTAACAGATTGTAATAAGTAAATAAAAACTCTTTTTTAAATTACTATTATTATTTTTTTTAATATTGGAAAACAATTAACAAGTTCGGTAATACTGATTGGGAAGAAATTAATGCAAGATAAACCAAAACAGGCTGTAACAAAAATATAACACCAACAGAAATTTAATCTGCCTATTTGCAAATATTAAACACCTGAATATAGTTTACAAATCAAACTACAAAACCGCAAACAATAATAGTTGTTGTACGACAAACCATGATTGTTGTATGATCAAAAATCTGTCATAGTTGATATAGATGACGTAAAAAACAATAGGATTGACCAAAGCCGTAGTTGGTAAATGTCGGTCAAAACGAAATCGTGAGAATGAAGAAAATTACACAGAAAATAACACAGTAGAAAACACTAGATAACAGCAATATCAGTAAAAAATTAGTGGATCTTCAGATAATACTGGATTAGTCTACTGGATATATCTGAATTAATCTTTGTGTAATCTAATAGGTTCTCCATAAAGCATGAGCGCTGCTGATTTATTAGAGTCCTGCCTTATTGCAGTTCTAAGTCCCAACAAAACAGTAGAAATAGTTTTTTTCCATCCTGTCTTGCTGTGAGCTCTGATGGCTGTTTGTAATGTGCAATGCAGTCTTTCGATTTTTCCATTGCTCTGGGGATGGTATGTTAAAGCTTGGAGCCGCAAAGTTCTGTTAATTTCTTGAAAAAATTCTAAATGAAATGTTGCCCTTGATTAAAAATAATATGGGAAGCTGTTCCAAAACGAGTAATCCTATGTTCATAAAAGGCTTTTGCAGCAATATAACAGCGGCCGATTCGGTTTGAGACCGAATCGAAAATGATAAAAACAGTAGAATCCTTCTGGATAATACCATTTTCTCGACTGCGATCTGCTGGTACTTCGGGTGTTTATTTGGCACAGACCTTTTGATCTTGTTGACAAGGCGGCAATTTGACGTTTCATATCCGAAATCTTTCCCAAAAGATCTTCGATTGACCCAGATTTCGGTACTAATTGGGAATTAATTTGGTAAAGTTGAGCTGAACCCGGATTGAGCTCTATTATTTAGTTATCCATTTCCTCTAATTTATTCGGTTTCTCATCGCTGGACTATAAGTACATTTTTTATCGAATCCGGTAGTTTGTCTAGCCATAATGGTCTAAAACCTTTTTCAGAGATATCTGACCCAGCGAACTATTGATGTCAGTCTGGCGGGTATGTAGAGGTGGTGAGCGCCTATTTATAAGGCTAAGAGTCCATAGCGTCTGTAAAATTAACTACACCTACCCAACATGAAGGCGAGAGGGGACGTTGTGTCACCAATGTCCAATTTTCATGACTGAGAGGTACAGTTTGAAACTTGTGAGAATTTTTTTTTTTTTTTACGGAAAACGTGGGTGGTGAAAGGGTGGAGGCAAGAGGCGGTAAGGACAAAGAGGCAATAAAAGGACAAAGAAAAAAGATAGGACATTATTGCGGATAAGTAACTTTTGGAACTATGAGAAATGTTTGACAGGTTTATTTTGAAGGAGGGCTTTTTCAGAATGATGAAAATATTTGAACTAGTTGAAGAATTTTGTTCCATGTCAGTTCTGTCGTTAACTGGATTATGTTGTAAATTAATGATAACGGTATCGGATAAAAGGCGTTCATAGGGTTCAGTGGAAAGAATGGTAATGTCATCGAAGACAAATGTGTGTTTTTCATTAAAGACGTGTTTTGTGAGGGCAGTTTTTATTAGTATTTTCTTCATGTAATTTTTATAATTGTCGATTCTACGGGAAATAGGGTTTTTAGTTTGCCCAATGTAAGAACCATGGCAATTAGGAGTGGAACAAGGAATTTTAGAAACAACTTTGGTTCTGTTAGGAAGGTTAAGGTTAGAGAAGATCAAGGTTTTTCTGAGTTTTTCTGAAAGGTTTTTTTTTATTTGAAGTTAGTAATTTGCATTTTTCTATATTAAGTATTTTTGTATACTGGAGTCATAAATATTAAAGTATGGACAGATTTGAATATATAATATTTGCGTTCTAAGAGTGACAAATATTGGATATTTTGTGCTACACCAAATTACAAGTATGTGTGCTCTTAAGGTAAAATTTTTTGAAATTTGATTTAAATTAACTGTTAAAAACTTGGCTAAATAGTTAATACTCCGTTTTTGAGTTTTTATTTCTATGTGAAACTTTATGTATTTATTTTTAGATAATAGCATGTTTCATTGAAATGCTAATCATATATTTGAGTTTTCTGGTGATAATTTTTGGCGATCATATTTATTTTTGACTTTTTTAAAATAAAATATTGTTCAATTTTTGTTTCCATGACATCCTCACTTTTATTCGCTTCACTTTTCTTTTTAGTGTGTTTTTGTGTTTTTGGACACCGAATTTCGCCTAAGAAATTCGGCGAAGTTTGAGAACCTNCTTCTGTTTTTTTTTTAATCAGGAAAGAGACTTTGACAAGCATGTTAACTACTGCCATGAAGAGCCGAATGCACAAGAATTTCTACAAGAAAACTACAGAGTGAGAGTATACTTTGAGGTAAGAAAAATTACTCCTTAATTATAAATTTAAAATTATCATAAATAAAAGTACTATTTGAGATTAATATTTAGGTAGAATTTTATTGATATAATTTTTAAAAAATGTGTTGGGATTGTTTCAACTAAGTATAGTTCATAAGTTGTTTTATTAGTGGGAGACATAAATAAATTCCAATAGCTAAGATGATTTAACAGGACCAAAAGGACAATAAGAAAAAAAGGTAAGTAAAGCTAGGTTTGCTTTAGATCAATGCGATAAAAAAAACATATTCTCAAACATCCTAGTTAATTTCATTAATAATTTCTCGTTATGTACTTTTCTATAAAGTAAAAATATATAAATCTATAAAATGAAACTTTAATTTTTTAATTATTTTTATTTAAACCTATTATCTGAATCTTTACCATTTTATTTCTTAAAACATTAAATTCTTTAATTTACTTAGAAAATGTTCTACTTATAATTATTTAGGTAATTCTGTGGACAGAGTCTAAACATGGATTTTCTTGAAACTTCAAATATGTTTGATATTGACCTAAAAAATAATAATAATAATAATAGTAAATTAAACAAAAATAATGAAAATTCTATAGTTAAAAAACTCCATTATTATAAAATTTGCATTTTTCGGTAAAATCTACTAAGTGTTTTAGGCTAGCTGAAATCTATTAAAAGCATTTTCTAATACTATTGTTTGAGTCATTTGGTAATCCTTTTCTCTACAATCAGAAATTTAAGGATTCGGACATACGACTTATATCATTCCGAGCTGCTGGAACACACCATATAAAGTATACTGAGTGCAGAGAATACGTGAATAAATTATCAATTATTAAACAATTTATGAGAGGGAATAGAATAAAAAATCTATCTGTCCTTTTTTATTCTATTCCCTCTCATTAATTGTTTAAAATTTGGGTGGGATAATAAACCATAACTAAATTAATGTTTATTATCAATTATTATTTCAATGTCCGAAGAAGATAGGCTCATTAATTATTTATTTGAACTTGAAAAATAATCTTTTAATTCCATTAAGATGAACTTATAAAGCACTTAAGCATTTATTTATTTTTACCTTTGAGTTTCACATACACTAGGTATAGCCCCTTGTGGATATTGTAGCAGGAAGAGATAGGTAAATGTTAATAAGTCAAATTCCACCGGTACATTTATGGCCAAGTTGGTTACCGTTAGCATAGATCATCAACCTTTAATTTCCATTTATAAAAAAAACACTATCTGAAGTTCCTGCAAGGCTGCAAAGAGTTATTATGAAATTAGAAACCAATGATTTAAAATTAGTCGATAAATCTGATTCTAGTGAGAATGCGTCAGATACTTTGTCCAAAGCAGCTTGTTCTGGTGATAATGTGGAACAAACTTTTGATTAAGAATTAGAATCAGATTTTAAAATACACGTTTTTTTTGTTGTTTTTTTTTTTTTGTTTTTTAAAGTTGTCTCGCTATTTCCGTTGATAATTTAAATGAAATTAAACTTGAAACTCAAAAGGATGATTCTTTGTTGTTAATAACCAAATATTATAAAGAAGGCTGACCAAAAAAATATAATTTATACCAACTAGTGTCAAAACATTCTATTAGTTTAAAAATGAATTGCATGTAATTGATAATATCTTAAGGTTACACGAAGATATGACAATAGAAAAGCTAGAGCGTCAGCTTTAATTTGTGTATAAGTCTGTAACGATGTTCAGGTTGTCCCAATGAAGTAACTGGATTGCAGTGCGTCAATACACTGACATTGTAAGACACATAGAAAATCAATAAAACGAGGTCCAGGTCAATGTATCAATTAAAACAGAAATTAGAACATGAGGTAAAAGTCAACACACACAAAACTACACGTTTATTATCCAACCCATACCAGGCAGGTTATTAGGGTTTTCACTGAGCGAAATAAATAAAGTAAGTAATGGAGAGTTTTCTTGATCGTAGATATTATTATTAAATGTTTTTTTGTTGGGGTTCGATTAAGGTTGATCCAAAAAATACAAATTTAAAAAAATGTATTTTTTTAAATTATCTGCCAACTTTTCGTTTCGTCTTACATTGCAAGCCATCTTTATGAAGATGAGAGGTTCACATTTTCATGACTGAAGGCACTCATATTTTCATTCTCGTCTTCATGATAGCCCTGAAGATGGCTTCCAATGTATGCCGAAACGTTGGCAGATAATTTTTAAAGATACATTTTTTTTTAATTTGTATTTTTTGGATCTATCTTGACCGAACCCTAATAAAAAAACATCTAATAATGATATCTACGGTCAAAAAACTCTTCATTTGAACCCAGTCATGAAAATGTGAACCTAAGAACAGGACAACCCCTCTCGTCTTTATGATAGCCCTGAAGATGGCTTGCAATGTAATCCGAAACGTTGGCAGATAATTTTAAAAAAATAAAGGATATAGCCTCGCAAACTCCTGGGCCTTAATGCCTAAACTTATTAGGATTGGGGTCGATGGGCCCCACCTCACTGCACAGTGACTTATTTATTTTATTGATATTTTTCATTTTTTTATTGTAATTTATCTATGTCATCAAATTAAAATATATTATTAATAACAGAATGTAATAAATAAATAAAAGTTAAAAAAAAATTATATTACAATAATTATTTAAATCTTTTATATAACTTTTGTTGTTATCTTGGTCATGTATATGTTCCAAAATTATGTTACATTGTTCTTTAGTGTTTTCATGAAAATAAAATGTCTAATTTGTAGTAATGTATGAACGCCTTCTGCTGTTTGTATTCTAGCTTGTCCCAGGTAGATAGATAGTTTTCCTAGATTGTCAGTTACATTCTGTATCTTCGCTCCGTAAGAATATAGTAGAAGTGACCTAAAATTGGATCATTTTTATTAGTTAATCTAATTATTTATCTTATTTATTTGTTGTATTTATTTATATATTCAGTTANGGCTAGCACAGCAAAAAAAAAAAAATATTATTTCTAATAATAACATAAACCTGAAACTTCTTAACAATTTGAATAATACTCTATCACTATGTAAGCCTACTATTTAAAATAAGTACTTTCATGAACATTAAAAAATTTAATTCTTACTTTTTTCCCAAGAGTATACCATGGGGAATAAGTGATAATTTCAGATTTTTAGCCATACTGTTGGAATAATGTACAATTTCTGATTATATTAATAGTAGTATTGTCTTGCCTAAATATATATTGTATTGCCCTTTGATGGCATTTTCCAATTCCTACATGACTTTCATAAACAATATCAAGACCTTTGGTTTTAATCACTTAGAAATTTTTTCAGTTATGTTTTTTTAAAAAAGCTCAATCAGGTGGTCATTTGGAATTTTAATGATTTAATAACAAGGTATTGTAAGAGATACAATATCACTACTATATTGACTGAGATAGTTATGTAGAAATTATGTAATTCAGAATGTTTCAACATGGTTAACTAGCTTTTAGAATGTAGAAAATACAAATAATATAGTGACATCTAATTAAAATATAATGAAACTAATTCAAGAGTGAAAAGTAATACTATTTACAGATGCATCTGTATTGGCACTGATAATCATTGCATCTGTGTACCAATGTATGGGCACTGACATCACTGGGGAACACATTTTTTTTTGTTGAGTTAGATCTGACACTGTTTTTTCAATAATTCTTGGCGTCTAAATCTGAGAATAACTTCAGATTATGTCTATCACGTCAGATTTTTAAACTACAGGATATCCTCAGAAAACATAATAATCATGCATTTAAAAAAACATAAAGTAAAAACATTCCAAATATAAAGTTTACAAAATATTTAATGTAAGTTAAATCGAGTTCATTCATAAAAAATTGTATAATTAATGAACAGTACTTAAAAATTTGCGTTTTTAGCTTTTTCTGGGGTGTTTAGTTTGTGTACATTCGCGCTTGATGCTTCAACAAACGATAGTCAATCATCATATGTACGTCTCATCTACCTTGATATCTTGCTTCCATGACCCTTAAATCTTGATAGAAACGCTCACCCTGCTCATCACTCACTGCACCAAGATTGTCCGGGAAATTAGCAAGGTGGCTGTGTAAAAAATTAAATTTAATGCTCATGTTGCAACCTAGCTTTTGAAAGCTTTCCAAGAGTTGCTGGACAATTTTGGAGTAATTCAATGCACTTGTATTTCCAAGAAAGTCTTTAACAATGTTTTTGAATGCCATATTCGTATTCCCCATCTTATAAGAGGGAAAAACATAGAAAACTGGCACGAGGACTTCGGCTGAATGCGGTAGTGGTCGTATAGCTGACGGTAAACTAGGACAATCTATTTTAAATTTGTGTTTCTTGTCATATCCCGATGTTTTCACTATACAAAAGTATCAATCACTCGAATGATCTTTGTGCTCGCGCCAAATCATAGGTATACCAAATGGAAGCTTGGCACGTGTTCCCTTAGTCCACATTCGTAAACCCTCAACACACTGTTTACACACTTTATGAGGTGCCCATGCTTCATCTTGATCACCAAGTTTCACTTTAAAATAGGCAAAATATGCTTGTCTGACAAATGTACTAATGTTTGTTCTTTGACTGGGAATGGTAAAACTACCACATATATAACAAAACGAATCGGAGCTGTTTTCGCACTTTAGACGTGTAGGAGCCTAAGGAAACGTTTCAGTTCAAACACACTATGTAGTTCTGAAAATACTAAATACTGCTTACCGACCCACAACGTTTCACCACAGTATAACAAACGTAACTAAACAGGCAAGTCTAGACCAGCATGCACCCCACCCACATAGAAACCCAACGTGACGTGATAAAAGAAAACTAAAAACAGTTTTGAAATCAGCATGCCTAATTCTATAGAAAACAGCTAAAAAATCTAACTCAAAAAAATTTAGTTTCAAATTTTTCCCCAGTGTAATTTAATGAATAGTTTAATTGAGCATTGTCATCAGCAGCACTCTCAGATTGTTCTTCCAGGTGCAGTTTCAATTTAAGGAGGGAAGAGTCATGTATTATGGAACCCTTACATATACTAATTTTCTCATGACTATTATATATATTATGCTGAGATTGTTGATACATTGTTCCAAATATTCCCAGAATCCCCCATTCTGTGTGTAGATTTTATGATACACACATAAATTATAATGGCACTCCATACATCTTTCCCCTTTAAAAAAATAATAGAAAATGAAAATAAGTATATATA
>KZ806878.1:886028-900838 GCA_000696205.2 Oncopeltus fasciatus
TTGTAGATGGTCAGTTTATTTTCTAATGTGAGCTGTGAGTGAGCGCCTATTTATAAGTATTTATGTCCGTGGCGTCTGTTGAGTTCTTGTCGTTTGATTTTAGTATGTTCATTCCAGTTGAGTCGTGAGTCAAGGTGAAAGCCAAGGTAACGGACTGAATCAGAAAGAGGTATAAGGATTTTATTGTATGTAACATTATTAGGAGAATCTTTTCTTAGTTGAAAATTTACTTGTACGTATTCGGACTCATTTACTTTAATTCTCCATTTACTGCACCACTGCTGAATAGCATCAAGGTGGTTTTGTAACATGTAAGAAGCGGTTTTGGAATCAGAATGGGAGGAGAGGATCGCTTTGTCATCTGCAAAGAGGGCTAAAAGAGTATTAGGATGAGTAGGGATGTCTGCAGTATTTCAGGATAAAAAGTATTGGTCCAAGGACACTACCCTGTGGAACACCCGCTCTCACAGGGTAGTGTTCAGAGTAATCTGGTCCTTGCCGGATCCTAAAGAAACGGTTAGAAAGATAAGATTTGAGGATTAGGTAGATGGTACTTGGAAATACGGACTTCAGCTTATATAATAGTCCAGTATGCTATGCTCGGTCAAATGCTTGAGTGACATCTAAGAATTCACCAGGACAAAATTATTTTCGATCGAGGAAAGAGGAAATAAAGTCTACAACGCGAAACACCTGCTGGACAGGAGAATGATGGTATCGGAAGCCGAACTGATGATTAGGAAGAATATTTAAGAAAGTTATTATAGGTATTATTCGTTTTAAAAGAACTTTCTCAAATACCTTGGAAAGTAAAAGAAGAAGGATAATTGGTCGATAGGATAATGTGTTAGAAGAAGGTTTACCGGGTTTGGGAAACAGGATTATTTCAGAAAATTTCCAGAGAAGTGGAAAATGTGTGGTTCGAGGGACACAATTATAGAGGTAAGTGAGGAAAACAATTGCTTTTTGGGGTAGATTTCGAAGTATTAGCCCAGTGATAAAGTCATAGCCTATCCATGTATACTGCCTCAACCTCCGCGTTATTGGACAAGTTATTGGGATCTGAATGAGAGTGAATGTTTGCTTTAGATTCTGGGCAAACATTTGGGTCTTGTCTTTGTCGGAAGAGCCCCAGGAACCATCTTCTCGACGTAAGGGTGCAGAAGGTTCATGATACTTCATAATCCTGCGAGTAGCAGTCCAGAGAGATATGTCTCCTTTTGAGAGGCTATACAGGTAGGCATTAAATGCCTTACTTCGTAAAGCACATAGTTTTTACTTTACGAGACGAGATAGCTGGTTGAACTCCCTACGATCTGAGGGATGTCTGTACCTCTGGAACAGGGCTCGAGCTTGACGATTAGCTTGTATGAGGTTTTTAATGGAATCTGGGAGGGGTTCAGCTGAATTTACAATGTAGCGGGTGCTGGTGGGTTTTAAGTTAGCCTTCCAAAGACATTGCTGAATCTTTATAGTAAAGAACTAGACACCATCATCCAGCTCCTCGGAGGTTTTTAAGGAGATTGTGAGGTCAAGTGACTCTTCTAGGAGAGTTCTAAAAAGTGGCCAGCCAATGGGACCACTTATTAAGGTTGGTGGCAATTGTCTAGGGATAGGTGTGAGAGACAGTGTACGGAGGACAGGGTTGTGCTCAGAGGAAAGTTCTTCTAATGTTTTTAAAGAGTGATGGTAGGTAATAAGATTATTATATATGAAAAAATCTAGGGTACCAGGAAGAGGGTTTACATCGGTGGGCCAATAGGTGGGAGAGGACGGACTGACGGAGAGTGGTGAGATTGTGAGAGGAGATAGCATTATACAGAGCACGGCCACGGGAGTTGGTTGTTCTCGGACCCCACTGCAGATGTTTAGCTTTATAATCTCCGCCAGAGAGGAAACGAGAACCTAAGGATTTAAAATGCTCTTGTAATTGGCCTGAGGTGATAGATTTGTTAAGAGGGCAATATACTGCAGAAAAGTTAATTGGGGAAGTGGAAATATTGATGGACACTAAAGTGGATTGGAGATAGTCTGTAGGAGTGGAAGGTATTAAATGATGAGTATGGGAAGTTCGAATGAGGAGCGCAGTTCCACCATGAGCTCGTCCGTCTGGGTGATCAGTTCGGTAAGTTGTACAGCCTGGAATGTTGAGTTTTTTATTTTTTGTTAGTCGTGTTTCAGTGAGTAAGAGTACGTCTATACATTTGTTTTCTAGAGTTAGTTTGAGTACGTGTGTATGTGTTTGAATGACGTTAGCATTCCAGATGAGGACAGAAAAGGATCTAGGAGAGGAGGAGTTCATTTACTGCCAGACGAGGAAGTCATATTAGTGACTACCGGCTACAATAGTTTTAGGAGAGGAATGATAAGGGCGCGAAATTACAAGAGAAAGGAGTGGATTGGAAATCATTAAATATTGACAGTGGAGGAACATGAGATATGGCAGGTCGCTCTCCCCTGGGAGGCTGGCATTGAGGAAGAGGTTCTCCCTCAATGCCAATGTCTGGGCTGGTAGGTCGCCTTTGCATAAGAATAACCTGAGTCCACTTTTCTGGTTGGGGGTGGTGGGGGTCTTCGAGCTGGAGATGCTGAGTCCTGCTGTCTGGTGGGCTGGATCCGCTGCTTCACATCTTTGTAGACCTGGCAGCCTTTATAATTGGCAGGATGGTTTTTCTGGCAAAGGGCGCAGACAGCGCTGCGAGACTTCTGACAGTCCCCTGTGAGATGTGTCCCTCCACATTTGACACATCGGGCACCAATCCTGGCATTTGTGGCACTGAACTATGTCTCTTCGAGGGGGGGGCTTCACCACTCGTATTCTGCAATGGCAAAGTGAGGTTATATTGTAGATCTCGTCTATATTGCTTGTGAGCTCGAGATCCACAAAGAACAAGGGCAACGGAGTCTTTATATGACCGTCATTACCAGGCCTGCTTGTGTTGACGTTGATGGCATTTCTGACCTGGAAGCTCAGTGAGCACCACTTTGATATAATCAGGAGAGGTTGAGTGGTGGAGGTGACAGATGACGATCCTGACTGCAAGCTCTTCCTTTAGTTGGTAAGTGTGATGCTGGGCGTTTGTCTCTTTTAGATAGCTCACTATACCTCTGGATACACCCTGTAGGTGTCAGGGCTATCTGGCATTATTTTAGTGTCATGCTGACGGTTGACACTAGTGAATCTCCCGCGGCTGACTCGCTCATCGAGTTGAATGCACATTAGGCGAAAATTTTGTACGTTTCTGACAAAAATGGGAGGTGGTCGGGGTATACGTTGGGTGGTGGTTTCCATTTCCTCTCCAGTAATGTATTGAAGAGGCTCAAGAGGATTGACAGTTTTGAAAGGTGATAGATTTTCATTCCTATCTGTCACTTCGTGTGTGTGGTCACTCCTTGAGAGGTGCTGGGTCGTGGTTGTAATTGGTCTCTCCCCAAGGGTGAGCAGTAGCTCTCTGCCAGTAGGCAGAATACCGCCTCTTATCTTTAGGAGGGGTCATGGGTGCACCACGACGCTTCCCTTTTCGCCCTCCACTAGCAATCACCTTAGGATAGTGATTGCCTCCCATAATACATTAATTTAATTATGAAAAAAAAAAAAAAAAAGTAGAGTGACCTAGCCTCGAACCTGTATCGCTGGGTTACGAGTCTCGTACGGAGCCTCCTACCCATCAGGCTGAGTGATAAGGGAGGCTATGAGAGCCTAGCGCGGCGAGGTGGGGGCCGGACAGGTCCCCCTGTGCTCCTTAACAGCTACAAAAATCATTCAATGTACTCACTGTTTTGAGGTGATCCATGTGACGCTTCGAGCTGAAATTGCACTCCCATGTCACTGAAACTTCACTAAAAATGTATGTAGAGTTTGAGATCTCAGTTCTTCCAACAACTCGTATATTATTTTTGGAAAGATGGAGCGATCACTGGCTACACTGCTACTTCGTGATATTAAAGATAATTTTTATAATGATCCATCTACATGTCAAATCGAAGAATATCCTACACTGCAGTTTTCAGAGCACAGCGGGAAGACATTATAAATCCTTATCATTTGACTATTGTTCAGAAGTTCTTCCCCCATGATATAGGGTAACTAATGGCTTTTGAGCGATGGTAAATTCGAGTGTGCCACGTATGGGCAAATTAACATGCGCAACTCTTACCTCTGGTCTTATGATAACTCTCGTGGCATGAATGAACAAAATTAGCCGGGAAGATGAAATGGGAGCTATGGATTTATTCATTGGCCGGCTCGATGCCCAGATTTGGCGCCGCTGGATTTGTATGTTAGCGGAAGGCAAATGCCGGAGGAAGCTTACAACGTACTTATTGATGACAGACACCAGCACAGGAAAGATTCAAGATGCGAAAAAATGAGAGCTTATTCAAGGGGCTACATTATCGGTGCTAACCAGATGTTGACAGTGTAATTTGTAAGGAGGAAGCGAGGTCCAGAAACTTTCGATAATATTTTTTTGAAAATTACCATAACTTTATTTCTTTAATAATTATAAAATAAGCATCACGATAGTTTTTACGGACTTTTTTTTTTTCCTTTTTGAGTTTCCTATTTATTTTATTCCCATTCTAAATAAATTGTCAAATTTAGAGGCAAAAGAAGTAGTAAGTGAAATGTTGGAATACTGATTAAATGACAAGACTATGTGATTCTGCAGCATAAAGTATTATTTTTGGAAAAATATCGTTCCTTGAATATTTCTCGGAATTGTTTTTTATTTTCGATTTTTGCACGAATAGTGTGATTTGAAAAAGATCTTATCAATAAGATCAGATCAACAATAAAAGCATTAGCTTGGTAGAAAGTACATCCAAAAATATAGTCAATAATTGAAAAACACTTGTCGAAGTGGTTTTCTAAAAAATTTAAAAAAAAAGTATATATGTTATATATAATGGGGCTTGTTAATAGTCAAAGTATCTCTGTAGTAATTTATTAGTCTTCCAATTATTTTGATTTAGTATAAAATGTATTTCTATTAATACTTTTCTTACCAAAATATTTATAGTGAAACTTTCCCAGTGGTGTGCATGCCTCAGGAAGTATTGTCTTCATTACATAATGAACAAAATTAATTTCTAATAGGAACATGTCTTCCTAAAATTAAACTTTTTTTTTTTTCATTAGTTATGAAATTAACACAAAAAATATGTTTTTTTCAAGCTCATAGCTAATATTCATGTACAATTTGCTACTTTCTAATTTTATTTACATGCTCTCTATTTTTTTTAAATGAAATTTATTTAATTTTATCAGGTCTTGGAAATAATCTGTGTTAACTTGAATTCTGCTCAGGATACTAAATTTATCAAATACCAAATTTATTATGTCTGGGATTGACACCTTTCTTATAAAAATTAGTCTAAAATTGTCAATTTATGTATAAAATAACTGTCCATTTTTTTGTTCAATAACAATTAATCCCTGCAACTGTATATTTATTTATATTTTCTCAACTTTTGAACTCCTTATCTTATTATAACCATTACATACGTTGTACAGCCACATTATTTTTTATGATGTTGAAATTTATATTTTTATTTTTCAGGAACTAATTAAATATTGTGATAAGTTGCGAGAAGACACAGCGGATTTAAATAAGGCTTTGGAGTTGATGCTTGGTATCCCTCACAGGGCAGAAGATTTAAAGTACATAACAAATATTGAAGGTTACCACGGGGATATACATAAATTAGGTCGCCTATTGAGGCATGTAAGTATATTTTAAATCATAATGTATTATTTTTCCTTAGTATTAAAACAATTATTCATAGACCAGCTCTATCTGTGCTTATCAGCGTGTACAATTAGTTTGTTAGTGATTTCACTTGAGGGTGCAGAATTTTTCACTGTTGACTCCATGGTGAACAGATGTTTGCTATTGCCCCCTCACGATAAAGTGACCTATTACTTCCTTATTTTAAATTTTTTTATTTTCTCTGGTACAACTATTGAAATTATCAAGATATCAGTTGTCAAATTTTGAATCTGATGAGATCCGTTCCCTTTGGTTGAATATACAGTGGGGAGAGCTCTAAACGCTGTTTTTTAAACCAAAGAAAAGGCCAATGGTCCGAGGAATGCTAAAATTTTGATAAGTGGATATTCAAATTCTTGTTCTTACTTTTTTCGCTATTTATTTTTACCAGTTTTCCTTACAGTCAACATCTTTTTTGATTCATTTGCACTTTCAGTAAACATCCCTTCACTACTTGAACTTCATTTAGCAATAAATTGAGCCACCAACTTAGACATACTGTTTAAAAAAATCTATACATGAAATCGTGAACACTCTCAATAAGGATCATAGTACATACTGTAATTTGAAAATTGGAAATGGAAATATTGTAAATGCAATGACTAATAATAAAGATTAAACGTTTATATAGATTTTCCCATAGATAAACTTTGTACCCATAATAATTTCAACGTAGACAAACGAGATGTAATTACCTAGAAGTACATAGAAGTAATTACCTAAAAATTCTAGGTAAAAAGAAAGTTTATTTGAGAACAAACGTTAAATATTTGCTTTATCAAATTGGATATGATAAAAAATTGTGGAAGAATTTTATAGCTTAGTGTTCACACTTTCTAAATAACATTATGCACAAAATTCTCCCCATAAAAAGTTCTCCATCGAACAAAGAACTTTGAGAGTCACTTTGAATCTTCTATCTATATAATTATAAAAGGATCATTGTGAATAAATGTTTGAAAGCTGACAAAAAAATTGTTTTCAATTTTTGAATGATTTTTAAAATTCAGTGTTATTACTTATTTTCACCATCAAGATGAAGGTCAACATTCAAACTTTTAAATCTCTCATTATTGGATATTCTATTGCGCGCTTAATAAAATAGTAATTAATTAAATATTTTTACATGCATTTGTTTATAAAAGCAATTTAAAGAAAACGAAAAGTAGATCAGCTCTTTGGCAGTATTATTCTGTTCATTATAAATGAGTAATATAAGTATTAATTTGAAAGCTTTTTGGTCGTAGAGATTTTCAGTAGATGTTTCTTTGTTGGGGTTCGGTCAAGGTAGATTTAACAATTTAATAAATGTGTATTTTTTCTTGGCACATGCTTGATTTTTGTACCTTAAGTGATGGTGTTTTATTCAAATTTCTGGAGGTCCTCAGAATAATTAGCTTGTCAGAAAATGCATCTTCTGTCCCATGGCTCCATGTACTGAAGATGGTGGTCATCCTGGGAAATTATTATCGACTTTTGCTATATCACCACAAAGTTATGAAGTAAAGTCAACATGTAATAAGGATCTTAGTAAGATCCTTCTGCCCTTATTTAGCAATTAAGACCTCCTAAGAGGACATAAGGAACTTTCCTGCCAAAATTTTGGCGGATATTTGGGGGAGTGCAAAATACTCTTGGTCCCTTTTAAACAGAAGATGCTTTACTAAGAGATCATTGTTGGAAGGCCTCTAATGAGATGGCAGTAAAGACAAGGAAATTGTTTAGAAGGAAAATAAAAGAAAGTTTCTGTATTTTTTTTTTATTCTTTTTTTTTTTAATTTGTTATGCTGTTTTTTATATGAAATTTTATTTATCTTTTGCTGAATATGAAATTTCCTATTTTGTAAAGCAAACATGAAAGAAATTTAGCTCAGTTTACTGAGCCATCATCAGTTACACTTCTGGTGTGAATTTACATACAATAGACTATATTTTAATGTTTCCATGTGTGTGTATAATAAGTATATGTTGTATATTGACTATACCCCAATGTGTGTGTGTGTGTGTGTGTGTGTGTGTGTGTGTGNGAATTTGCATCTGTATCAATTCGATGTCTCAACCGCCTTTTAAATGGTGAGTTAAATGAGGAAAATTATATTAGACTGCCAGAGGGTTTTCAGGACAAATCTAATCAAGTCTGCAGATTGAATAAGAGCCTCTACGGTTTAAAAGAGGCTCCCAGACCTTGGAACCAAAAGATAAATAGTTTCCTTGAAAGCTTAGGTTTTAAAATAAGCTCGGTAGATACATGCTTATGTGTTAAAAATAATAATAAAGTTAAAATGTAGTTGGTCTTGTATATTGATGATGGAATTATAGCCTCATCAAGTAAAGAGGAAGCTGAAATGATTATTGCTAAACTTAAAACTCAATTTAGGGACACAGCAAAACCAGCTGAATGAGGTCTGGTTATGAGATCATCAAAGCAAGGAAGGTATTAAAGTAAGTCAAAAGGCATACGTTAATAGGCTTCTTAAAAAATTTAAAATGGATGAGTGCAAGGCAGTAAGTACTCCCATCTTAAAGGATGACAGTGAGGAATCAGGGAAGAAAATGTTAAATAAATCCAAAAGGGACATTCCTTATCGTGAAGCAGTGGGTTCTTTAATGTACCTATTGACAGGAACCAGACCTGACATTTCATTTGCTGTGTGTGTTGTATCCCGGAAGCTGGACAACCCTTCTGAAAATGATGTATGCAAAGTGAAAAGAATTTTTTGCTGTCTGAAGGGTGCTCTTGATCTTCGACTGCTCTACAAAAGAAACTATGACAAGGGAAATCTTTATTACTGCTCGGATGCTGATCTTGGAGGTGATACATTGACTGGTGGGTCAACTTCAGGGATAGTATGCATGTATTCTGTTGGTGCTGTCTCATGGTTCAGCAGGAGGCAGGCTTCTTTAGCCATATCTACTACCGATACTGAGGTGATTGCTGCAAGCGAGGGCACCAGAGAAGTGGTTTGTCTGAAAAGATTTTTAGAGGAAATCACCAACTATAACGAAAGCATTTTGTTTGTTGACAATAATGCTGCAATAAAATTGGCTGAAAATACAGTATGGCAGAAACGCATAAAACACATATCCATATGGAATTTTATGTGACAGAGAAAGTACAAGATGGTACACTCAAGATTAGAAGAGTTGCGACTCAAGAGCAAACAGCCGATAGTTTTACTAAGCCCCTTCACAGTACGCGACTAAAGAAGATCAATGAAGAACTGGGAATGTGTGTGTGCTAGATAGACGTTGAAAGTTTTATGATTAAACAATGAAGGAAGGTGTTGAAGTACATAATATGTTCTGTATATTATACATTATTTTTAATATAAAACTTTCTTTATTATAAAACATCTAGGAGTAGTAGCAATGTAACCTCATGTATGGTTATCTATGTATGTGAGTTATTAAAGTGTTAGTCACAGCGTACCTAGCTCCTATCTCTGAATTATCCCTTCATAAGGCTTTTATGTATTATTTAAAATATGGATCATGGTTCATCATGCGTTAACAGGTTATGGGTTCTGCACGCATCCAATCGCAATAGAAGTCATTCTCGGTGCCTCAAATTACTCACTTGGAAGGAAAATCCAATTGGGAAAAATACGAATGGCCTTAAAAATTGTTAATGGGTCATGGACATTGCCGGCAACTTCATTAGATAGCGAAGTTTCAGAAAGCCTTAAAAAGGAACTAGCTCTGCTTAAAAGTACAGAATATCAAACTTTGTTAATAATGTCTAACAACATGACAGAAGAAATGTTCGCGAAAGTGCGAAGATATGAAACTGCTAGAGATATGTAATTAGGACTGTGTCAACTCTTCAATACGTTTTCTGAAGACAGAATATTTGACCTGTATAACAAGTTTTTCGAAGATAAGTGGCTACCTGGGGACAATTCAGTTAGATTTATATCAAGACTGTCGAATAATTGGAACCAAATTAAGCAGGTCTATTTTCTGAAGCAACCTGAAGGTAACAAAGATATTTTATTGATTTGTATTTTACATAATAGGCAATAATAGAAGGTAGAAAAATAAATAAAGATAAACCATATAAAACTGCTTTTGGTTAAAACCAAATAAAATGTGCTTACTGTGACGAAAAAGGTCATTTTATTAAAAAATGTATTTTGGATTGCTGATGGTAGACCTTCTAAACCAGAAAAGGCTAAATGTACACAAACTAATTCTAGTGAAGGTACTGTTATCTTGACAGTTAGTTCAGATGCTCTTATGACAGAGTCAAATAAGCACACTTGGTTTGTGGATAATGGAGCCACTCACCATATTACTCATAGATTGGATTGGTTTAAAACTTACTATAAATTTAATAATAATGATCATGTAATAATAACTGCTGATGGTACAAATATAAAGGCCAATAAATAATATTGAAGATATTTATATTAACTTATGTATGGTATGTACCTACCATTTCCAAAATTTTATTTTTGGTCCTAGCTGCTCAGGATCAGAGACCAAAAAGCAAATTTGAATCTACTAATCTCAAGTGTAGATTGATTGAAGGGAAAGAAACTCTTGTTTCAGGCTCTCGACAAAATTTTGGTGGGCTTTATCAATTAAATATTAGAGTTATCCCTATAGATCAAGATTCTAAAGCTTTAAGTAACCGATCCATCTCATTCAATAAACATTATTTACTCCAGCTTTATCATGAAAGAATGGCTCATCAAAATAAACGTCACATTCTAGTCATTAAATGTAATTTAAAGGGAATTAAATAACGATTTTCTAATTGACAGTGAATTGTGCAAGGGATGCATTAATAGAAAGGCTCATAGGTTAAAATTTGGTAAAAATAAAATATTTAAAAATTTAACAATGAAAGAGTGCAAAGTATCTTAAGGTCACATGGCATTGAGGTAAAATACACTATGCCATATACTCCGGAATAAAATGGCTGTGCAGAAAGGGAGAATAGAATGTTGGTTGAAGCTGCTAGTGCCCTTATTCATTATGAAAAAGAATCATTGCCTAAATAATTATGGGCTGAAATGATAAATTCAGCTGCTTACAGCCTAAATCGAACTGGTGTGTCCTCTATCAAAGGAAAATCACCCTTTGAACTATGGACTGGACAAGTACCTTATATTAAACATCTATGAATAATTGGATCTAAATGTTCATAGTCCTCGATCAATGAAGTACTGGGACTGTGTGTGTGTTAGATAGACGGTGAAAGTTTTATGAAGTACATAATATATTATGTATATTATACATTATTTTAACACAAAACTTTTGTATTATAAAACATCTAGGAGGCAACGTAACCTCATGTATTTTTATCTGTGTATGTGAGTTATTAAAAGTGTTAGTCATGGCGTACTGAGTTTCTATCACTGAATTATCTCTTCATAAGGCTTTTATGTATTATTTGAAATATGGATCATGGTTCATCATATGGGAACAATTTCCTGTTCTTCATTAAAGACGGATATGAAGAAGGAAATTTTATTTACAAGTCGACCACTGAAGTTTTGCCAATAAGAGCCAGAAAGGCACAGTAGGTGAAGTGCTCACCCATTGAGTTCTTCGTAAATATATTCCTTAATAAGTTTTTTTTTTTTTTAACTTTTATAGAACATAAATGTTAGAAAATTACATTTTAACGTGTGNTATATATATATTATTCAAAATAAATTAGATTACATGCACAAATTAAGAGACTAGAGCATTTAAATTCTTAATATGTATATTTATTTTATTACCATAAACATTCCATTACTGATAATACATATATTTAATGTAATCAATGATACAAAATTGCAAAAAAAAAAAATTTTCTGCTTTGGCGGAATTTAAATCCACTCCTAGTTAGAGCTCACTCACATTAGCTCAGATTTAACCTTTAAAACTTCTTTCATGCATCTGAATCAGAGTGGGCCTCTTTGTTATAGCTGAACAAATATATAAAGATGAAGAAAAGTCGCTTTTTATGATTTCAGTTATTAATGAACAAATCAAACAGTTAGTGAAAGAAGCCAAAATACTAAATTTGTATTTTTTTTTTTTTTTTTGTTTTATAAGAAATAGTTCAATGTTAAATTGCTACTGCTTCATTTAAATTCTAAAAAAATTGTTCAGAATAAACTGCCAATCAATTTTTATGAAAACTAACACCAGCAAACTTGTCAAAAAAGAGTAATCACAAATCACAAACACAAGTTGCCAAGGTGAAATACACACACACACATATATTCATTGTGAAAGCAAGATCCCTAAAACTAAATTTAATACTTCTTAAATTTATAAACAATCATTTTTCTGCAATAAGTAGGATTTCCTCCCAATGTTTTATTTTCATTTTCCAAAATGTGTTCAATAAACCAAATTTTGCTTCAAAATATGTTTGCTGACTCATCTCACAAAATCTTGTGTTATTTTTACCCAAGAAGACAATGGAAGGCTATTTTTGTGTTAATCATTTTTTAAATGATATCTTTAACTTTTCTTTTTCCCTTATTAGTCATTAATATTTGTTATTAGTGTTGTTGCCTAGCTCAGTTCATTCATCCTCCATTTGCTGGTTTTAGCCATTAATGAGATAAACTAATGGTTCCAGAAAAATATCAAATTCCAAAATTGTTTTCTATATTATAAAAATTGTAGAATATTATACTAAAGTGTGTTTGACAAATATTTATACAATTTATAAAATGCCATAATTTAAGCTTTTCCTGTCTAAGATTGTAGGAAAATTTAACAAAAACTTTACTAGGTTACATTGAGGAAGCATACTATGTTCTATAATCATGTGAGAATTGGTAATCATTCCTTATATTGCATGTATGTATGTGTAGGAGTATATATATAGCAATCAAGAACAGGTGGGATAGAGAGTGCAGTGCATACACATAAAAAAAATACCAAGGAGCAAAATTTGTGTGCACTCTCTATCCCACCTGTCCCATCTTGATTGCTACATATCACAGCCGCGAGTGTTTCATTTTTATATACGTTCTTTTATATATACTTTATATANGATGTACAATATTCTCTATAAAAAAAATTTCTCATTCATTATTGTTGATTATTTTTTATTCTACCGATGAATGTTTATTTTTTTAAGATTTAGGCTACTTAACCTGCAATGCAGGGAATTTATATAAAAAGGCATTTAAAGTATTTTATTTCAATAAAATATGTGAAACAACTATAAAAAAAGAAAAAAAAAAGGCAATTCATTTTTATTCATAAGGGAATAAATAACTTAAAATATTTCACTATTATTAGATGTTCATATAAAAATATAATTATGTTTTCTTATTTTATTTATGTTTTAAAATGTAATCCAATCATAATAGAGTGTGTGTGTGCGTGCATGTGAGCCTGTGTGCGTATGTACACGGGTGTGTGTATGCGTTATTGCGTGCTTGTGTGTGTGTGTGTGTGTGGGTGTACAAAAACGTATTCAATGGTCAGTGGCTTTGTTTGTTGAATAAAAAACCTATTAGTTCTGTCATGATTAAATATTGTATTATAGCTTGACAATTAAAGAACTTCAGCCTATAGTGCCATAAAGATTAAGTTAAGAAAATTGTTTTTCTGTATGCTAGGCACTGAAAGTAATAATATTTATTTTCTTCCTCATACCAAAAAATGAAAACATTTTATTGAGGTATTGTAATATTCATTTTTATGAAATAATTCTTTTAGATAAATAATAATAATGGATAATAAGCTGGCAGCAAAAAACTTGAGCAAACATCCCCATTACTGAAATTTTGGAAAATAAAACTATACATAATATTTGTTTGCTCGCAATGTGTCAACAGCATATATATATTACAAATACTATTAACCATATGTTTTGGGTGTTCAATATAAATTTATTTTATTTTATTTNGTTAGCTTTTGTTTGTAATTGGTGTATCAAATTTGATGAGAATACCATTACAGAAATTTATGTCCTTATAAATCAATTATTATTTGTCTGTCAATTATTTACTTATAGTCTGTATTTTTACCAAAAATTTCAAAGGTTGGATAGTACAATAGCTTGACCAACCATAACCACTCTTCAACTAGAATATTTAAAATATTATACGAGTGTATAACATATATATATATAAACATACATGTGTGTGTGTGTCTAAATTATGAGTAGTGATGGCATTTTATAGAAATATTAAAAGACTATTAGAATTTGTAGAAAACTTGAACTGGCTCTTTTTTTTTTAAATATACTTAGCTTCAAATATAGATTGATCAAATTTAATCTAACACTATGGAGAAATAATATTTAATTTTCCTACATGCAAATTTTAATGGGTGGAGAAGAGATCATAGGTAATCTGGGTAGGTAATGGACCAGACTAATATAAAAATCATACTGAAGAAATCATTAGTCTGAAGTTTATCTGAAACTGTATTTTAACTGTTTTTTTTTTTTTTTTTTTTTTTTTTTTTTGTAATCATCTTTTATTTATGTAAGAGATTTTCAAAAGAATAAATTAAATATGAAGCCAAGGCATAGTTAAAGCCAAAACAAGTCATTTAAAAAAAAATTAACAATGAAATTTTTTCTTTCATTGATTAAAAATTATATTCCTTTTTATTATTGTCATTGCAGGATAATCACAAGAAAAAGGTTAACTGATCTGCTTTAATATTTTACTGAAATAAATACTTTGTCTTTCACAGCACCTTCAGTGGTCTTATTTTGTGGACACGAGACCAAACCTTTTCCTTGAAGACTAGTTTATTTCATTAAAAACATTTTATTTTCCACTGTATTAAGACAATATTTTTTTAACTTTTACTCATCCTTGATAAAGAAGTAAGATTTTATAAAATAATTGTTTCATATAAATAATAATAATTAATGGATATGTGTATAAATAATAATTAAAGGAGACAGTGAAAAACTTGAGCTAACACCTCCATTGCTGAAATTTTGGAAAATAAAACCATACAAAATATTTGTTTGATCAAAATGTGTCAACAGTACATATGCATTACATATACACTAAAAATAATGTTTTGGATGTTTAATATATATACACATATATATAT